>JBAJNP010000911.1:2633-74782 GCA_036877545.1 Yasuhikotakia modesta | reverse complement strand
CTTGTTTTGTTTAAATATTTGTAATTTGTGGTGTTCCTGTAGCTCAGTTGGTAGCGCATTGTGTTAGCAGCACTTAGGTTGCACTTAGTTGCACAACTTAATTTAAACAGATGCTGGTTAATTTTAGTAAACAAAACGTGGTAGAAGTATCTACAGATACTTACTATCAGTGAGGACGATAGTGGGGAGGTTTTTGAAGGACAAGGGTGTTCTGGTGGTTGGAGAAAAGGTTCCAGTGGATGTGACTGATGTTGGGGAACTTCTGCTCTTCTCTGTGGATGCTGGCGTTACTCCTGCTGTACTGCTGGTTCTCGTGAGAACCTGTTTCTGGTCTTGCCCACAGCTCTTCATCTTAAAACACATCCAATGAAAGTTAGTTTGAAAGGGTGATGATGATGTTTTGTAGATGAAGAAGATGAGAATGAATGCAGGAGATATTTCTTCACCTCGTTTAGACACCCACTGTCCACCCAGTCCTGACGAAACTGGTCAAATCCACTGGAACATCTAAACAAGAAAAATATGTGTTTGCTGCAAAATATTAGTTTAGTTTTGTGCCTGACTGGGGACGTAATTCTAAACCCACTCTTAATCCTCAACCTAAATCTGTGTCAGGCTCAACTGAGACACACTGCAGCTATTAGCAAGTTTTGTCTGTTTAGCAAGACTTTGTCTGCCCCTGCTGGTATTTGCTGTAATTGCACCATGTGATTCTATAAAGCAGCTAGTACAATAAGTATATTATAGCAGCTCATGCTGTACCTTTGTAGGCGACTACACCAGCTACAACTGAAGCCAATCTGAGCTGTAACACACGCCTCACAGCTGAAGAACTGCAGGCAGGCTGACACAGAAGATAAAAACATGATAAACACACACAGATACTTGTGTTTTCTCAGAATACGTGAAGAAATCTTCTGAAATCAAGCCATGAGAAACAGTTGCAGAAGATTTAACATTACCTTTATATCTAAGAGTGCTGAAACTTGATTCAAGAAGGAAAACATTAACCACATTTTGGGATAAAATGGCAGGATACAGCTTTAACTCACTCGGCAGAGGCAGCATTTCAACAGCTGTAGAGTTGGATATCTTGGATTTTAAAAGCGCTACCCGATGATATTCATAAATTGTTCTCCGTCTAACACCTGTCACAGGAAAACCCACAAAAGCTTGAAATGATTAATAAGCAAAAGGCAAAATTCGCAGGTTAATAATAATACAGCAACACACACAAAACATCACAGATGGTTTCTAGATGTGAAGAGTACAGAGTTACTCACTAGGAAGTTGTTCAATCTTATGAAGTACCACAAACGCATCAGACAGCCCGACTTTGACAGGGTGACTGTCTGAGCTAATCTTGCTAACATTAGTGGGGATCTAAAAGCAGACAGAGATCCACAGTCAAAGCTTTGCTTCACCGACGATGGCAGCTGTTACAACCGAGAACTATCAAAACACACCACCTCTTTATATGCAAAGGTGATCCTGCCATCATTGTGCAAAGCTGCCTGGAAGGTGAAACTTCCCAAATGAGAAGCGTCTTGGAGATAAACGTGGTCCCACAGAACGACAATGGATGTTCCTGACAGAAAAAGAGCTGATTTATAACACAGACTAACCGATCAGATAAGCTGTTCAAATAGATCTGGACACTTTTAAATTCTGAACCACTAGTTAGTTTGTTTAATTTACCGTTATCACAGTAAACAATGGTTGAATTTTGTGAGATGCTGAGGTCAAAATTTGCCATGAGAGGAGCCACGTATTGAGTAGCCGTCAGCAGTTTGTGAATAACATCTCCGGTGTAGATGAAACCTGAATAGGAGTGAGACAAAATACACTTTAACACCAAAGTTGAATTTACATGCGATTGAGTCACAGTTTATCGTCTAGCACTCACCGCCTGTGGCTATGTGAATTTCCCTTAATGTATGTCCGTAGAAAGGGAAATCAAATGACAGATTCACTCTCTGTAGGACAAAAAATATAAACATACACAACTATGTAAAACTTCTGCGCTAAACTGT
Organism: Yasuhikotakia modesta; assembly: GCA_036877545.1. Classification (NCBI taxonomy): domain Eukaryota; kingdom Metazoa; phylum Chordata; class Actinopteri; order Cypriniformes; family Botiidae; genus Yasuhikotakia; species Yasuhikotakia modesta. Next base: position 72,749 of record JBAJNP010000911.1, on the reverse strand, counting down.
GTCCAATAAAATGAATAATTACATAACGGTTGCAAACACATTTTTGAGTTTGTAGACTGTAAGGCCGTACCAAAGTTTGTCGACGTGTGTTGGAGAGAATTTTATAAACTGTTCCATTCTCCATTTCCTCAATATTTACCCACAAATCTTTGTCTGACCCGTGTGTGGGGCCATAAAACTTGGATGTGTAGTAGACATGGTCCATATCTTTCTGATGAACAAAGAAAATGTTCACATCAGTGTCTTATACACAGATTGAGCAGGAAAAAGTCCTGATAATATTGAATCGTCACCTTAACAGATAAGTTGCCATGACTGACGTTGGTGAGAACTTCTGGAAAGTGCTCCGAATCCAACCTGCCATGTTCTTCATAGGGTTCCTGACGCTGGATCTCCTCCTCTGTTTTGGATGAGAACAACCATCTCCTCCATCGTTTATTGTGTAGCTTAAAATCGACACCAGAACTTTGTTGTTTGGAGAGCGTCTCAGAGTCAGAGTAGGTCACCCCTAACAAATGATGATTAATCCAACCATTTAACATGAGGTTTTTCCTATAACAATACAACATCAGCTGACACAGTTGAATGGTGAATCGCTCTCAGGTGAAATTGCCAGCCTGCATCCCCTTAAGTTCACATAAAAGACCGTCTTTTTAGATGCTTGAACTATTTAAGAATGGATCATTGGCAATAACAGCGTGTGTTTAGCAGCTGTGAGACTCTCCGGAGGTAAACAGTGTGTGTGTGTGTTTGTGACAGGAGTGTGTCCACAGTCCCTCTTTCACAGGAGAGGGTGAAACATATTTTGAATTCCTCATGGTGCTATATGTGCAGAGAGTTTGAAGGCAGGGAAATGTTTTGACTGGGGTGACACAAAGTTTCTGTGTGCCCAGTCTTTAGCTGTCCAAAAGCACTTAGATATTTCCATTGACAATTTCATTTAAATTCTACTAATATTTCAATATCAATGTGATCTGTCACTACAAAATCTTTAAAGTCAAGATTTGGGGTAAATAACACATAATACAGTATTTACTTCATGCATTATTTTCTTAATTGTTAAACAAATACATTTAAAGCATTTAAACCCAATATAAGTTGAACATACCCAGTATATTCAACTTATATAGTATAAGAAATGTATAATGAAATTTAAAAGAAACGTATAGGTAAGAGATTTACGTTGCAAGATACATAGGAAAATAAAGTCAATTATAAACTCTTGAAAGATTAAATAACATTTAAATAAATAAATTTAAAAACTGTTTCTGCGTATTTGACTTGCCAATAAACAACGTAAGTAAATTGCGTAAAAAATCCCCAAAACTTACCATTTGATGGCAATTCCTGAATAGTGAATGTAATACGAATTACAGCCACGATTCCCAATAAAACACACGGTCTGCCCACCAGCTCCATACCCAGAGATATTTAAAGGGTTTGTGCACATTTGCAATGAGACTGAGGCCAAAATATGCGCAAAAAGCCTTCAGCTCTCAAACACACCCACAACACCCGCATCTTTTCAGCCTGAACGGCGCATGTGGGGAGACCCGGTTTATTTCATTCTTTCATCTCGTTGAACGGATGGGATTTTAAAGTTGAAAGTAAAATGGGAAAAAACAAGGTATATATCGGGTATTTTAATGTCACGTTAAAACAACACATTGCACGATTTCTTTTTAAAAACGAGTCTGTGTTTTACGTGTTACGTGCCATTTAATGTCTCGAATCACTGTTTTAATAAATATTAGCTGTTTTTCGTAAATGTCGGTCAGTGTTTTGTTGGTAAATTAATATTACATCCAATTTATTGCGCAAACGCCCACAGGATCTGACGTCAAATGTGACGCAAAATGTCCCGCACCTTTTCACAATAGGCGCAATTTGAAAGCAACCTATAAACACGTTTAAATGAACTTTGTGATGGAGAATCGTCTGACCATTAAGATTTGTAAGTGGCATCATTTTTTTAACAACAAATTGTCCACATTAATGCAAACGTGAGGCTTCACAGTATGTGATAAAACTAAACAGAGCTGTGACATTATACAGTGGTTTAGTAAATCCTTTACACCTGAGACACTTTCTGATAAAATAAGTGCTTTCATTGAAACTTGTGCCTTGTAAGTGGGTGTTATTATGTGGAAGTGTGTGAGGTGTGTGTCTGATTTTGAAAGGTAGATGTTGTTGGCTGGCTGTAAGGAAACTGGTTCTGGTGAGAAATGAGAGGATTACTGCAGTGTGACGTGTCTCACACACTTTTGGGTTTGGAGAAGTCATCCGTCTCTGTCTATAGCCTGGAAAAAAACAGACTGAGATTGAATAATATGATGAACTTGTGAATGCACAGTTTGGATATATAGTGACTGACTACCACAGATAGAAGGTTGACATTGACAAACTTGTTGAAGTTTGCCAGCATATTTAACTATTTTTTGTAGTACATAATTATGAACAACCACTTCCTGTGTTCTGTTCTGTATGCAGAGACTGCCTCAATCTTCTCCGCCCACATGGAGGTGAAAACTAATGCGCAACAGAGAAAATAAAGGCAGGAAAGTTGGGTGTGAGGTACATGGAATAGCTTTGCATAACAATAGCATCTGTGTATGTCAGTCACACAAGAGCTGTATTATTAAATATATCACAATAATATTTCCTTCATCTCCCCACCAGCTACTCACTGAAAGGAGAATAATACAGTACAGCACAATTATCAATAGCACACACATATGTAGCCAGAATATATATATATATATTCTGGCTACATATGTATGTTGTTATATATGATGAGAACAATGCTAATATACTTGCTAATATAAGCAGATCCTTTTAGCTCAGATGTTTTATACATGTACATATACACAATAATATATACAACTAAATACAACATCCATGTATTATTCTCGGGTAAATTAGAAATTCAGTACTACCGCAATTATGATCATAAAAATGATAGTGATGATAATAAAGTTTTGGTAAACGTTCCCAAAAATGCCAGAAACATTCACTCGGTAGCACAGAACACAGAAGTAAGTTGACTAAGACTTTTGGGATCATTTATCCCTCCTCTTCCAGTTACTCCAAGTCTGTCCTAAGGGCAGGTCGGCGTGAGAAACGACACGCTGGATTTGTTTACCGCATGCATCCTCCCCATTGGTCGAAACCGATCACGTGACGCCGTTGCGCCACTTTCTCATTGCGCCCGACGCGAACTTTTCCTCATAACAAGCGCAGATCTTGTTTATTTTATGCAGCAAACTTTACGTAGACGACAGAGGTCTCGACGAGATTTCTTAGCATTTTCTGAAGACATTTTTCTCGGTTCCCCTTATGGCCTGCGTGCAGAGACTCGGTTTTTAGCGCAAGCGCTGGAGTAACTTATGAACGTCACATCCGAGCATCGAGATGAAAGTTGTTATAGTAGCTATTTTGCTTCTTTTAGGTGTTTTAAACTGCTTTTCCCAGACCGGTATGCAGTATAAATCCCTATCATAAATGTGGAAGTAATCCTATTGTTATGTTGCTGTGGCTAAACGCTCTTATATATTGTAAATGTTGCGATGCTTAAACGTTTCTGTCATCTTTAAAGTGTGTTTAGCTGATGGTGAACGGAGAGAAAATGCCTGAACGCAGTCTCATCTCCCATTATTTTTGCAGAAAGCAACTTTTTAATACACAGCGTGCATTATAACAAATGCATGGCAGACGTCTTTGAGCGCCTTCATGACTGCGACCCGCACGCCGGCTCGCAACACTTCCGCTGGGTTTCCGAGGATCGCATCTTGAACACCTTCGCGAAGAAATGTCTTGGAGTTGGGAGCAAGACTGCGGGCAGAAAGCTGCAGTGGTTGTTGTGTGATGGAAACGATGTTATGCAGAAGTGGGAGTGTTTTGGCGACTGGCTGCTCCGTCTGAAGAACGAGTCTCTGTATCTGTCCGTCGGTGATACCGGCGTGCCGCTTCTTTCTCAAGACACCGGAGAAAAGAGCAGATGGACGGTACAGGGAACCGAGGACAGTGTTTGCTCTCGGCCTTATGAAGGTATGAGCTTCACTGTCTGAGGTTGATGTATTGGCATAAAGCATCTGTGTGTCTTACACACACACACACACACACACATATATATATACACTTTATATATAACACACACACACACACATATATAACACACACATATATATATAAAACACACACACACACACATATATATATACACTTTATATATAACACACACACACACATATATAACACACACATATATATATAAAACACACACACACACACATATATATATATACACTATATAACACTATATATACACTATATAACATATATAAGGTCAGTTGTTAACTTGTTTTACAGAATTGTACACTACTGATGGAAATGCATTTGGTCTCCCGTGCCATTTTCCTTTTCGGTATGAGAATAAGTGGTATTCGGATTGTACCACAGATGATACGCCGGATAGACATCCGTGGTGTTCAGTTGAGTCTGACTACAGCGTTAATCAGCGCTGGGGCTATTGTCCAACAAGTGACAGTAGGTTCCTGGTCTCATTCATTTATTTACTGTATATCCCAAGCCATGAAGAAGAACATGATCAGTTTTATTTAGTACAAAAACAACATCAGCTCTCATTTGTTTTGTGTTTATGTGTTGCAGATGCGTTCTGGTCTAGAAATCCTCTGACAAGCGTCTTTTACCAGCTGAATGATAACTCAGCCCTGACGTGGCACCAAGCTCGAAAAAGCTGCAGACAACGCGGTGGAGAGCTGCTTAGTGTCTCTGAACCTCATGAACATGCTTTTGTAGCAGGTAAATAATCTAAATATATGCCTACATTTATATTGATACACACACACATTAATAAAACTCTTTATAAATTGCTGACTAGGTATGATTCTGAAGACAGAAGATTTGCTGTGGACGGGACTAAATAAGTTAGATGAGTCCAGTGGTTGGCAGTGGAGCAATGGGCAGCCCTTACGTTATCTGAAATGGCTCAGTGGTGAGATCTTACCTCCAACTGAAAACCTTGCCGTGGCACAAATCATGGGTTGACTGACTGATCACGCCTCAGACTGTTTTGACTTGTACTGAATAAATAAAACGAGTCATTAACTAACTACTTTATCTTCTTTTTTTAAGGCTACCCAAGCACACAGCCAGGCTATAGCTGTGGTTCCTTGAGACCCCTTGACGGTTCTCAGTGGATAAATACACATTGTTCAGAAAAGCATGGGTACATCTGCCAGAGAGGCCACTCTGTTCCCACAGTTCCACCAGGTAGCTTTTCCATCTACCTTCATGTATTAAATGCAGGTAGGTAAAAGTTTGGTGTTAGAAATGTGTTGTTTGTATCTGAGTAGTGGTCCACACCGGCTTTTGCCAAAGCCCATGGATTCCATATTCAGGCCACTGTTATCTCCTCCATCGCGACAAGAAACCTTGGCTGGAGGCACAAGATGCCTGTCTGAGTGAAGGAGGAGACCTGCTGAGCGTTCTGAACACAGAAGAACAAAGCTTTGTCATCACACAACTTGGATACTGTAAGTTTACGTGGATTGACGACCAATAGTGCACGTTGAAGCTAATGCTACTTAACTGCTAGTCAGTTAAAAGGTGTTTTATGGTCTTTAATCTATGTTCTCAGTGAAGACGGATGAGTTGTGGATTGGTTTCAACGATCGTAAAACTCAAATGCTGTTTGGGTGGAGCGACCAGTCCAGTGTACCGTTTGCTCAATGGGAGCTCGGGGAACCGAGTCACAATGCTGTCCATGCGGAAGACTGTGTCATAATGAGAGGAGAGGTAAAGAGAAAACATTAGCATACAACAGCAAAAACATTAGCATATTCTGCCTGTAATTCAAGGGCAGATGTGGCCTGCTGGTTAGAGAGCCAGCCTTGTAAGAAGAAGGTTTCTGGTTTGATTCCCAATGCTGCCAGGAAACATCAGAGATGCATTTGAGTGAGGCAAAGTGTGTGTTCCCAACTTACCACTGTACTAAATTCCCAGCGTGAGGTTAAATTCTAAGTATGGGTCACTATGCTTGGCATGCTTGGCACATCTGTGATTGGTTGCTGAGCAGATAATTGGCATAATGACTGTTTCTTCTTTAGGAGGGAAAGTGGGCAGATGACATTTGTCAAAACAAGTATGGATTCATCTGTAAGAAGAGGACAAGCTCAACAGCCTCCTACAACGACACGGTTGTCACAAACCCAGGCTGTAAAACCGTATGCGTTACATAGTCATCACTTAAGTTTTCAGAGTCTATAGAGAATAAGTATTAAAATACTGACAGATGTTTTTACGTTTGGACTCGTAAGGGTTGGTCCAGGTTTGGGTACTACTGTTACATGGTAGGATCCGAGACAAAGACTTACGAAGAGGCAAAACAGATGTGTGAACAATCTGGCTCTCAGCTGGTTGATGTCATGTCCAGGTGATGCAATATTTCCTTCAAATGTCTGACATCACATTTTTAACATTAATTCAGACTTCTGGTGCTTAATCTGTCATGTTGACCTCCATTAGGGTCGAAAATGCATTCTTGGTTAGTCTAGTAGGAGCACGACCGGAGAGGTACTTTTGGACTGGACTGTCTAATCAAAAGGATCAGTACATTTTTGAATGGACCAACAATAAGCATGTTCCATTTACTCATTTCAATGCTGGGATGCCAGGTTTGCACTGCGGCGAAATCGTATTATGCTAGTGCTAAAATATTTTACTTTACAATGACATTGTGTCTTTCCAAAACAGGAAGGAGACGAGGCTGTGTTGCCATGGCAACTGGAATCCAAGCAGGACTTTGGGATGTGCTTAGCTGCTCCAATAAGGAAAGGTACATCTGCAAGCAAGGAGCTCAAAATATAGCTACAACTCAAGCCCCGCCCACCACACCTGCCCACCAGGAGTGTGATGAAGAATGGTTGCCGTTAACATCCAAAAACTATTGTGTCGAGGTAATGACCACAAAAAGGACAGAATTCCCCAGAATGTCATTTTGCCACTGAGGAGTTCAATTGCTTGTCCTGGAGCATCATTTAGATCTTTAACATAAGCTTAAATCCTAATTTAAGGAAAATGTTACTCCAGCACAAATGTTGCCAGTATTAGGATTCAAAGCAGCTTTGTTTATAAGACATTTTATATGATTATGGAAATTTTACTGTTTAAGGTACATTTTACATTTAAAAGACACCTTACAAAAAGACTTCTGGTACATTCAAGGTATGCAGTTTATCAGTATTTATGATCCTTGGGGCTTGAACGCTCGACCTTTGGGTACGTAATGCACGTAATGCTCTGCAAGTTAAGCTACAAGAACACTATTGCATTTTAAAATGTGTCTGGCATCTGGTACGTATATAAAACTAAATGAATTAAACCTGGAAGTTCAGTTAACATTAAAACCTTCTACTGTTTACCTATAACAACAATAACAACAGCAACAACATTACTATTTTTATTGTTGTTATTTGTATATTACCGACATACACTTAATTTGATCATAGCTTAATTAATCAATGTAATCATTCTAACATATAATAATGCTTGTATGTATTTTGTTTTGTTTATTGTGTGTGTCTTTCATGGTGTTATTGCAAGTCCTTCATATTTTTGTCCAGTAACAGTTGCACAAAATATTTGCACCAATAATGCAATAATACCATATATTGTGTAGAACCTTTTTCTAGAAATTATTATTATTATTATTTATCTTAGTATTTTGTGTGTGTGTACTTGTTTGCATAAAAAAAATAAATGTTTGCACATTTTTTCATCAGAGGCATATCTTGTCAGCATTATGGATGAAGCAGAGGAGAAATTCATAGAGGAAAATCTCATTCTTCTTGGAAGTTACAAAGATTATTGGATCGGACTTTATCAGACCTTTAAAGGTAAAGTTATTAATATACGCAGTTAAATTAGTGGTGTCATACTGTGTTACATTCGCTTCAGCACTAGTTTAAATATCCGTGATAATGAACTAACTCTGGGTCATTTTAACCACATAGGACACTGGTTATGGTCAGACAGAAAACCGGTCGATTACACCAACTGGGATCTTCAGGAAAATTTTGAGGAAGACGAAAATGAAAACACTTCACAGGAACCCAGCTGCGCATTATTCTACACCAAAACTAAAAGATGGAGGGAAAAGAATTGCAATTATTTCAGACTCCAGTTTGTCTGCAAAATAGCCAAAAGTAAGTTGTTAGATCAGAATTCACTGTGGTTTCTGTTCTTAGACAAAATGTTGTTCAGTGGGAAATTGTCAAAGACACATTTATATGTTTTGACTTAAATGCTAATTACATAAATTATTGTTGTGTTTTTAGATGAAAAGGTGATATAACAATAACGCCCATGTGTTTATAGTGTCAACTTGCCTGTCTACAAAAGTTTAATGTGTGCTAAATGATCTGTATGTTGTTTCCAAAGATGGTAGAAATGTTTAATGGCCCTAAAATTAAAATAGGCAAGAAGTACTTGGAAATTATTATTTTATATTTTATAGTATTTTATGTGTAACACTTAAAAAAATTCACTAGGATAGGCAGTCAGCTCTGATCACGCCTGTTACCAAACTCATAAGATTTTCCATATAAAAAACAGATATTTGTTAATTTTTCATATTCTTCTGTTTTATTACATCCTTGTTATTTGATTTAACCTCGGCTGTTTTCCTTGCAGTAATACACCCAACCCTCAGGGTTTCAGGTCAAGACAAAGGTAAGATGACAAGTTTAATGCCTTTGTTACTTAAATTTTCATCTAGAAAAATGCTTATGATAGTTTTAGGTATAATCCACCTTCATACATCAAACATTTAACTGCAGGCCATTGCAGTTACACAACAGAGTGGCTTTATTAATTATTGGCATTGTTTCTGATTTTCACAGATCCTGAACCCCACAGAATTCACACTGGCTTGGCCGTGTTTTTGGCCATTGCAGGAGTCACTGTAATAGGAGTTTTAGTTTTCATTTACTTCTACAAAGGTTCAAAACGATTTTCTTTACCTACAAATGAAAATCTGATGTATGATACCTTAGAAGTCGCTCATTTCGAAAGTGAGAATTCCACAGCATTAACTGACAATATTGAAATAGCCGAGTAGACATTTACATAGACCTCATACAAGCTGCCGGAAACATGTATATAAACGTGTGTATAGGGACTAACACAATCTGTCTTTATCAGAAACATTACAAAAAACAGTGTTTTTTTTAAATGTTTTTTATGTGCAGTGCTGGTTCAACAAATTAATAAACACAATTTACAGTAAAATTAATTGAATACAGTTTTATATATTTTTTGAGGCAGAAACTGTACTCAGGTTTCAGAATTTGAACAAAGGCATTTATGAGGTACGTACAAATGCATATAAACCGTTTTCAAGCTACAGCGTTCTCACAGATTAATGCATAAAAAACTCAGGAAACTTATTGTAAGAGGATGCAAATAAAAGCCATATCAATAACAGTGTTTGTGATTAAAAAGGGAAAATGTTTAAGCACTAATGGAAGTAAAACTTTCATTTGGTGTTGTAATAAAATGTCTGTTTTTCAAATTATGCTTTGTGCATGTTTTCTTTATGCAGCCGAGATTTATTGTATATACAAATATATATGATTTTACGTCGATACAACTGAAATAAATTCAAGGGTCACAAAATGTTTTGAGGCCTTAATGCCAAAAAAACAACCTTTTGGATCAGACATGAAACGATTATTAACCTTGCATGACCATCCACAAATCATTTTCTGTGAATATTAAACCAACGTAACTGAGAAAATGGTATTTGCTTTTAGTTATTATACAATAAATAACAATATTCTCTTACTTTCTGCTAAATTGGTAGTTTCCTCAGTTCATGAGAAAAAAACAAACTTACAAACTTCCTGTATCAGTCAGTATCTTTGTCTTAAATCTAATATGTTAAGGTTGTACTGAAACGTCTTAAAAACATTGACAATACAAATGGAGATCCACAGAGACGCAATGATCAGTTTGCATATGTGTGTTTTACAAAATGAAAGATGTAATTACATAGATCAGAGGATCCAAACGTAACCAAAGAACCATTGAGAAACCTACAGCACATGAGCAGAAGTTTTTGGAGACCAGTAACAGATGAAGCTGAAAGAGGGTGTTTACATATCTTTGGCAATGTGGTAAATACTGAGCCGGTTTGTCCTGAGCACACAGTAGCCAATGTCTCATAACCACAATAAACCACAAAAATCTCAGCCCATCTCAGTGATGAATGAACATGTCTTCTGTCCACTCCTCTGTTTCCTCATCTCTGTCCCGCTGGTACGGATAGAGATTGTGAAGCTGGCGACTGTATTGGTGCTCTTGGTGTAGACGCAGCTGGTGTCTCTGTTGGCTGTTACGTTCGTTGTGCTCCAGCTCATAGTCCTGCTGCCCGTAGGAATAACCCATCTGGGCATCTGCAGTCCCGCACCGGTGATGATGGTGGTGATGATTGTGATGGTGGTGATGATTGTGATCCCTGTGATGTAAAGTCCTGTTGTGGAAGACCTCAGGGTGGTCCTGGTCGCTCTCGTCCAGAAACGCATGCCCGCTCCGGGGGTTTACAGTGTACGGAGGGTCTTCTGTAGGAAGCAGGTCCATGTCGTTGGGCTGCTGGTGGTGCTGGTGTTTGGTGTGGTGCTTGGGTCGGTTGGCGCTGGAGTGGTGGTGGTGATGGCTGTGACTCTTTGGCTCAGTACGGAGGAGCCTCTCATCCTCCTCTGCTTCTTCTTGCTCTTCTTCTTCCTCCTCCTCGTTCATCACCTGGGCCTGATGCTCCTGCTGAAGCTCCTGAGATCCTTTTTTTCTGGCGACGGCTGTCTCCTTGCTCTTCTGTTTCTCCTGTAAACAACAAGACAGAAGGAGAATGTCTTGAGATGTTGTGGAACATTCTAGAATGTCTCCATTGTTCATATCTCTATTTTTACCATGTCCCACATATTAAGAATTGCTTACAATAGTTCCTCTCTAAATAGTTAAATTGGACGATCAAGGAGTTGCCTGTCAACCAACTAGTTGTGTAGATCAAGACTGAAAATTCTCTTTGTTCGGTGCAAAACCTAAAATTCATCACATTCTATATAGCTGTGTGTAATAAAATGGTATCAATATATTTTTTTGGGTTTGTCTGTGCTGTTTAAAAAATGTATTTCGCCACTGTGTATTATCAGCTGTGATATTATGTATTTAAGTAAAAACAAATAATGTTTAGTCTTGAGAAACTAGCACTACAAAGCTGACATGCTAATACAACGTTTATTTCTAACACCTAATTATTCTAATGCTATAGATTACATCATAGTTACTGACACTACAGCCGTTTACCTCAGACTAGCATCTCACTCACCACAGATTCTGTCATTTCAAGTCTTCTTCAAATGTCCAGGAGTTATTGAGAGGTTGAGAGAAAATTAAACATTACAGAATGAAGCACTGCTACATTCAGATGGTCCAAACCATTGGACTAACCCTAAAGTTATGATAAAGTTTCATTTGTTCACATTAGTTTTCAATAGGTGTTCATGAGAAACATAATTCAAGACCTCCACTAGAGACCCCACCAACAGGAACAGAAGTTTAAAGAGCGTTTCTTTGCTCTTGTTTGTTTTCTTTTATGAACCCTGTCTAAGATCTCACTGTATTTTCTCTCCTGCGTGACTGTTTACCTTAGCAGGTGTGGGGCTGGTGGGGAGCGTGTTTTCGGCCAGTTTCTCCAGCATGGGCTGGGCTGACTCCATTTCAGGAGGGTGAGTGGCCCTCCAGTACGCCTCTAGGTAATCAGCGATGTGCTCACAGGCATCTGACAGCTGGTTCTCATCCAAGATGACATCAAAGAGCTCCTGTGAGTCAGAGGTATGATGTCATAACAAGAGTAAGTAATGGTGCCTGTGGAAACGAACCCAAAAGCACATAACACAGGATAATGCTAATCTATCACAAAGTCTTGCGTGTACTTTAAGGTGCCTGCAACACAATGAGACCAAAAAAAAAGCACCAATTTAAAGCACCAATCCATGGATGGTTCCCTAAAAAGGCACTTTGTGGCACATAAAAGGGTTCTCCTATGACATCAAGCTGAAAAACGTTTGGGTTCTAAGTGGAACCTTTATTTTTAAGACACTTACATTAGGACACTGGGCCAGTTTATCAGCAGCCACCATCTGAACGTTTAGATGTTTAGTCTGAGACTTGCCCCTGGTCTTTATCAATCTTGTGAGAACCTGAACAGATGAGAATAGAAAGGTGGACAGGAAGGATGAGTGGGGGGCATACAGGGTGGGAGAACACTGGCGGATGGTGTTGTCCAAGCACGGTTAATGCATATGTAACTAACCTGTATGTTACAGTAAATGTTCTGAGAAGGATTCGTGGCTCTGTAAAATAGGGTTCTAACCTTTGGTGATGATATCTTGACATAGACCAAAATGGGTGCCAAGGAGGTTTTGCTAAGTTGCAGGGGATGGTTAATTGTGTCCGCGTCCAGAACCACGAGCTGTAGACTGCGTGCCAACTCGAAAATCCTCTCAACCTCCCCTTGAATCTGAGCTGTGAGGACAGATAGTCAAAGTTATACATACAATCCTTACACAGGAACATATATCCGTACATGGTTTTAAAATTGACTAGACAAAGGTTGTGGGTTTGATCCCTGGGAACGCAAGGACTATAAAATTGTACACATTGTACAAAAAAAAGAATTTGTACAACATTGTACAAAAAAAAGAAACGATTTTATAATCTTCTGCCTGTGTATTTTGGTTATACACAAACTGAAAAATGTAAAATGAATGTATTAGGGAATCGGTGTTGGCTGGGAGGTAAAGCGGCTCTGATGACATCAGCAGGAACGAGTTTGGGAATATAGACAGACTACGGCTCAGTAATTCATACCTGCGGCATCTGAGGTAAGAGAGCAAATGTGAGGACAGAATCAGAACAGAAAAGAGAAAAAATCAGATCCTCTAAAAAAGTAGCTGCACTCCAAAGCAGATGCACAAACCAAACATATAAAATTCACCAAAAAACCACCTGTGACTGCAATGAGTTATTTTCCCCCACACTTTAAAAGCACATTTAAAAAACGAGTTGAATGCAAGCAGCATTGTTTAACATGCCCGTTATCTAATGCTTTCGTCGCCATCAGTAATGAACGTTTTGCACCCACGCCGCTAGGTGTCACTATAAGCCCGCAAAAAAACTGCAACCATCAATTCTTCTTTCTAATTCAGTCTTTGTATTGTTGTATAACATGCAATAATGAATATAGCATGTAATCGGTACGTTATGATAAAGATGAAGACAGAAAGAAATGTGATTACCTAAACTGGAGCGCGTATTGGAGCGATCCATTAAAGCGTGTTTGCTGGGGTTGCTGAGGATCGAGCGCTTGGCCAGCGCGATATCTGCAGTCACCCGCGTGATAGTTATTCTAGCGATGCATGCATTACAGAGCGAGCACGATGAAGAAAAGTCATCATGTAATAATATTAAACATGCATGTTCATATACATGTACAACTGATGCGTTCATTCTGCTGTATGACATCATACCTTTCATCAAATCTGTGTTTTAAAAAATCAAAGAGCGCCTTTTGCATCATGTCTGTAACCTGCACAATAAATAAATAAATGGTGTAAATAAATAAAATGGTAGGAAATAATTGGGTAATCGCGAAAAAATGTTAAGGATGCAAGGAAGAGGGAAGGAAATCTTTGTACAACATGAATGAGGCATAAACACACACACACACACACACACACACACACACACACACACACACACACACACACACACACACACACAGGCCAGAGTTTCTCCAACAATACATAAATATATGTAACATACAAACTTTAATAAAACTATATTTTTCTCTTTAAAAGATCTTTCTGTCAGTCTTTTAAATCAGTAATGTTTGAGACGAGCAGAACACTTTTAACTGTGTTACAGTATATATAGGGACTGTACTGGAGCTTCACCTCATAGCCTTTAAGCGACGGCCCCATTAGCACCACAGGACGCATGGAGGGCACAACATCATACGCTGCCAGTTGTTCCCCCTGCAGTCATCAATACATCTCAGTGCAAATATTTATAATCTTAAAAACATGCAAACAATTACATTACTGCTAAATCTATGCATGTAATAATAACATGAACGTGTGTGTGTGTGTGTTCACTTACAGATTTCTTCTTCACTTGCTGAACTGAAGGTTTTAAGAAAATGCAAATGTTAGTGTTAAAATTTTAATAAATAAATAAATGTAAATGCATAGATGCAAATCTTTGTTTAGGTTTGTGGATGACAAATATATAAAGAGAAACTCATGCTAACATAGCGATGAATACTTCTCTAAAGGTTATATAAATATAATCTGCCTAGTAAATACATTACCATAAACATTTTAGATGATTCCAACACACCTGTTTGCGGTGGAGGTGCTTTCTTTGCATTCATGTCATCTTTGGAGGCATTAGCTGCTTTACTGGAAGAAAAAAACAAACTTTTGTGCTCAGTCCTTTGCTTTTGTTTAAACTGCTAGTTTCATTAAAATCTCAATGTAACGAATGAATGGTTTACTTGGCTAGAGCTTTAGCAGCTTTTCTGGCCTGGACTTCTCGTCGGATCAGGATTGTCTCCAGGTTCACCGGGCTGGGAATAAAACCAACCTCTCCCGCTTCCTTCACGGGTCGCCCAATCCACCAATCATTGTTAAACTTCTGTGCAATAAAAAAACATACGGTGTTATGGCTTAAAACCAGCACTGGCCTACATTGATCTACTTAAGTATTGATTAGATATTGACTAGCTCTCTCACCTCTTTGATATGCAGGAAGTCTTTAGCCTCGAAGGAAACGCCGTGGCCCGGTATGGGGACGTTGTCGTCATCGGCGGGGGCGTAGGTGAAATTTGTGCGTACGGCGAAGGCAACTGGCTTCAACTGTACAATCACAACAAAAAGAAACGATTTTATAATCTTCTGCCTGTGTATTTTGGTTACACAAACTGAATTTGACCGATTTTAGTTTCAAGTTTATTGCAACATCAAGTGTCTGTTGTTGCTCTTACATAGGGGAAAATGTTAGCAGGCTGTCAGACTGTCTAAATAAACAGAGTAAAGGAATAACTGCAGCTTTCATTTCTCTGTTGTGTTTTATGACTGTGATTTTGTGAAGTATAAGATTCACGGCTCATGCGCTGTTTTCAACCAACACGTTTGTTAATTAGTTTTGCGACGCAGCTTCCCTGTTACTTTGATGGAGATAAAAAGACTTATGGTCACATTTAAAGCCTTGATGTGTTTCAGTCCTTGTGGCCGGCGGTGGCACTAAGAGTTACCTTGGCCTTCTCCAGCTGAACTTGAGCATTTTTCTCCTTTTCCTCAGTGGTCCCTGAGTCCTGCCGGTCCGCAGAACCCTGCCACAGTCAAACACAAACCAGAGACAGAACCGGTGTTATCATCACATTTTCTCACTTTTCTTCAAAATAACTTTCTGTGTTCATTAGAAGCGCATTCAATCCATATATTGCTGCCAATAAATAAATTGTGTTTACTGTGATTTGTTGCCATAAATAAATAAAAACGTTTTTAATATAGTTGAATTTTATTGTAGTTATTTTAAGGCTGTTAAAAGACCACTAATCATGTATAATAAAAAATCTGCATTCTACACATGTAATAAAACAAATGCTGTAGTATTGATAATAAAATCAAATAAACCCCTTTTATGCTTCTCTGTAAAAAGGTATTGTGCTAAATATTGTTACCGGCCAAAGTCTTTCAGAATATTATAAATACAGGTTTGCTTTTTTTCCTACAACTTCGACACATTATGACAGATGAAATTCTAGGCCGAGCTGCACTCATGCACACGTACATCTCTCTCTCTCTCTCTCTCTCTGATTGCTTCTCTGTAAGGAGATTAAATTGACATGCGTCAATCCAGGATTTGGAGAGAAAGACAAACGCAAACCTTCTACAGAGAGACGCTTTAAATGTCCCTGCTGACCTGCAGGTGCAAAACAAGGACAACAATTTTGTTTAAACGTCCCCTGCAATTTTCTAGAGAAGCAAAATTGTAAGATATTAACACTTTCTTAGAGAACACACAAAAGTAAACCAGTAAGACTCTTCATCATGGTTATAATGGTTCATTGACCCGCTGTTACATGTTAACGCACTATTTACAGGCCATACATGTTTTCCCTGTTAGAAAAACACCTGTTCTGTATTTAGAAATCACTTGAGAGTTTTGTAAAGGGATTAAAAACATGCCACTGCTCAGCACAATTCATCATTTTAGCAATGCAATGATTGTTGCTTTACTTCAGTCACTTGCACTGACTCCGGTACAGTATATTGTCCATGACACATAAAAACAGATGCCATTCCCATCTCACACAGATACACGCATATATAAAAAAAGCATTTTACCTTTTTCTTGGGTGGCATGTCCGTTTATTCCTTTATCTTTTCTATTCAACACTTAGTGTTCAGTCGCATCTCTGACCTCTTGAAATAGTGGTCATTTCTGCAGTTTTACCGCTGTGCTGAGGGGAGTTTGTCACCCCCTCCTGTCTCGGTTTTAAGGGCTTATTCTTCAGCCTGGCATCTGTTGCTCCACACTGAGCTGTAAACCTGCACGATCTGCGAGTGTCCGCGGATTCACACTCAGTAGTGAATGAGAATCGACTTGCTGAGAGTTTTGTTTTCTCGCAGATACGATTAGGGGGAAAGACATTGAATTAATGCATAAATAATGAATGCATTTTAAATGAACAAATAAGACAAAATGCATTTAATAAATGTGTGATTTTATTTGTTATAAATTACTATAAATTATAATTATGCATGTGAGGCACCCACAGATGGATTACACATTCTCACACACACACACACACACACACACACACAATAAGCCTCTTACGGGGGTGTGTGCAGATACTTATGCCCTCACTCCAGGCTCAGTATCTTTCCTGGTTCAGACAGACAGACAGACAGACAGACAGACACACACACAGCTGCAAAACAAACATCTGCCTTTCAGTGTGCAACTAGAAGTGCAACTTGTAAGAAGAATGGGTCTGCATACATTCCACAATCACTTCAGAAAAGCTGACCTTGCATATTTAAGACTAATGCTTGTTTACGTCTGTATTAATGTATGTTTGTGAGGCCTATCACATCAGCAGATGTAATTCTGAAGGCTTATTCTTATTCTAGTAATTTCTAGTCTTTCGCTTCCGTTTAAAACCATCCGTAATCACGAGACACAATGTGTGCTGTACATTTGGCCTAGTTTTATTGTGAATACTAAGTAATAAGATGGTTAAAATATTACATACAAACAACTGGGTACATTTAACAGAACTGATACACCAAAAACAGTCATTTTCCCTGTGGATAAGATTTCTGTCAGGATTATCATCTCCGTGTGCAAATAAGATGTTAAAATAAAACTGGCTCATGGTCCCAGGGTTCCAATTTCCCAGAATTTTTCTATGAAATATCAACAACTACTGTAGCTACACAGAGACAGAGTTGGGGGTACTTGCCATAGTTTATATTAGAGTCTAATGGATGGCATACGAGCCAGTCAGTTTTCTTCCTCTCAGCCCTTGCTAGGACATGGAAACATGATACGAGGTTAAGACAATCATTCAACAACAGAACAGAACATTTACACATGATCATTCATTCACGGTGGGCATTCAAAATCCAAGTTTAGAGGAAATGAGTAGAGTGTATTAATGCTATTTCAGTTCTGTATTTCAAAATGATCTGAGCTGAGGAGCTTTGAGGTGTACGCATCTGAAACTAGGGAACTTAAAAGGGGAAATTAAAAGTGCATGGTGGGTCTGTCCCATTTGCCCTTTCTAGTGAAGCTGCTCTGAATGTTACGCTCTAAAGACAGAAGTGAGCTCTCATATATACACATCTGCATACAGGCAGAATATTACATCCTTCTAGTATTAATGCACTGTCAATTAAAACAGCAAAACAACAATCAAAATATAAATAAAACGCACTGAAAACATTTGATCATTGATCATTTTAACACTGAGTAGTGAGCTTAAAAGATGAAGGCGATGGGTCACTGTCAAGTCTGTGGCAGTGTTTGGCTACAAGGTTTTGGAGGAGAGGTGACATGAAGACTGTGGGCCTCTCACACACACACACACACACACACACACACTCCAACCTCTCCTTCAGGACCTGTTGTGACAAACACTGGACTATTGGGACCTACACTGGAAACAAAATGTCTATACAACACAAGCATGCGCTCTTGTGTTTTTATCTCCAGTAAGAAACATCCAGACTTTATTACTACGACTTTGAGTTCCTCATTGCCTCCTGCAAAACGTTTCTGTTAAAGAGGCTGAAAGTGTAAAGAGCCAGTCAACGGTTTTCTTAGAACACCTCCAACATTATCACCCAACATCCTCATAACCAGAATCTGTATTTGTAGTGTCTTAAAGAAAAAGAGCAGATTTAGTGTAGATTTTGTGTGTCTTCAAACTGAATGTTCATGACTGTATGTGTGCATGTCGCTATGAGACCGGGGTGGTCGAGTTTTTGGTGGTCCTATAAGAGAGCCTTCTCAGGGTAATGGGTCTGATGGTTGTCAGCGGTGGGGGGGAGGCTCTGGGTGGAGGGCACGGGGTAGCTGGGGGGCTGGGTCATGCCTGCCGGGTTCTGGTAGGCCTGGATGTCGGCTGGGGGCATGCTGGCAGGGGTGGGGCTGTACACCGCAGGCTGGCCCATGTACATATGGACATCACTGATAAATGTGCACAGAAGGGACACAAATAAAATGACATCAATTATTTAAAGTTTTGTAAATGATCTATTATTTAAAAACATAAAAAGGCAAAGTCATGCTGGAAAAATACACACAAAATGCAGAATTTTGTTTGGTTACCCGGGAGCTGGCTGGCCGGACATTGGCGTTCCCGCTTGGGACATTGCAGAGATTTGCTCTATTGGAAGGCTGTATCCCGGGACCCCTGCATTTCCCATTGCATACTGCCCTCCAGTGGTCTGGCCTGGGTACACCTGCAAACACAGACATACTCTGTTAATCTGAAACATTAGAGAATAAACAGCCATCGTAACAGTCTTAAATCATGCCTGGCAAACTATGATATAGGCAAACTATATATATACATATATATAACCGAATAATGCATCATTATTCGGTTGTCGTAACAACATCTCGAGTTATAAACAAGCTCAGGTGTGCTTCTCACCTGTTGGGAAGCATTGGGCGTCTGCTGCATGTAGTATTGCTGGCTCTGCAGTTTAGCATACATAGCATACACCGGGTCTTCGTTCATTAGCTTAGCATAGAGCGACAGTGCTTCCATGACCTTCACGTTCAGGTCGGAGAGCTCTGAGTGTTTTCTGGAAACAAACATGGATTTGTCAGTTGTGTGTATTTTTTATACAGGCTTTGGAAAACTTCTGAATTGAGGCGGGAAATTTCCAATTACCTGTCAATGTCCTCCAGCTTCTGATCAATAAGAGGACCCATTTGATTACAGGCAGCTAGTTGAGAAACGGGGAACAAGTTACGAGTTTTAAATCTTTACTCAACCGTGTTGAGCAGAGAGGCTGAGATTTTACTCACCCTCTAACTGCAGAAGCTCACAGGTGTCTGACTGGTCATCAGTTGGGTCGGCACTCTGGATCATCTGCAGTAGTTGGTCCATTTTCTCCTGCAGAACAGACACAGACGATGGAAGAAAAATTGTTTGAGGACTGCGACAACTAATTCTAACACAGTTTCCTGCTGGGACCATCTGTGAGGGTGAATCGTTGCAGACCAATCACTCCTAAATATCATGTGAACATTTGTCTACAGTGAAAAGTGAAACAAAACCCTTCTGTACCAAACGAAACGGGGATGGACTCACCTCATCGATGTAGACGGCCTCTGGCTCTGGTTCAATCGTCTCTACCTGGATGTCTTCGCTGAACTGAACAGTTTTTTTCTCGGTTTTCACTGAGGGCAGAACATCACTACAGGTAAGTCAAGCGCAGGGCGACCAATGAGAACGGTTGCTACAGTCCAACTAATTCATATATGTGGGAGGTAAAATGAACATATTTTGGGAAAAAAACATTTATTGTGGGTTCATATTATAACGACGGACCTGTATAATGTTATCATTCGTAACTGTGTTTTACAATGAAAATGTATTCAACGACAGTTATTTTAATAATCATTTGAAGAGATTTGAGTGACACCACAAACAAACCCAAGATCTGAGAAGAGTGTTGTTGGTTGCATCTGAGAACTGCTTAACAAATAACAACTTTTGAAAATAACGTGAAACAGGAAGTCACACAGATGTGAGCTCTACTCACTCATCTCAGGCTCTGCTGTCAGGTCTGCCGTCACAAAGTTTGAAGGGAAAAGCCCAACTCCCTGATACGTTTCGCCCTTCCACCAGTTAGGGTCACTGTGATGGAGAACACACACTTAAGCCTTTTCACCCAATCACTGCTGAGAAGCTGAAATCTGGCTTTACTTATTAATTAATCATGTACTTGTAACCTAGCAACCCAAAAAGCAGGACATGCAAAGATCGCAAAGCATTTTCCTAACCACGATCTGACGCATCACAGATGGAACGATCTGGAAACAGAGTCAGAGGAACTCGCCTGTCATCCAGTATGGTGATGACTTCTCCAGATTTAAAGGTGAGCTCATTGTCCTCGGCTGCCTCAAAGTCATAGATGGCTCTGACCTTCCTTCCCTCGGTCTTGTGGGTGCTCAGAAGGGTGCTGGTGTTCGGGTACAGACCAGCCAGAGAGACCTGCGGCTGCTGTCGCTGGTCTTTCAGGGAAAGCTCGATTGCTAAGAAAGCAAGACGTTCAGACGCCGAGATTAGCGTCATTTTCTTAAGGCACTGACAAACGTTGCTGCCCTCGGCAGTATCTGCCCACCTTTCGCGAGGTCCTCCTCTTCCTTCTTGTTTGTGGATGTTGCAGGATCTTTAGCTGCTAATGCCGGACTGGCCTTTGCTTGTTCTGCTGCCTAAACAAACAAACAAACAAAGATTTAACATCTAACTACAGTCTCATAACTTATATCACATGATCATTGCTTTTTAATATTGACAGACTGGAGGTGCAGTCACAGTTCAGTCTTAGACTGACATAATGGTGACATCAGATCAGTGTGTCACATCATGCATTTGTTGTAGAATTTCTTGTTCTACTTGTAGGACTCATTGTACTAAAACATCACTTACTATAATGAATAGCAAAGAATGTTTGGACATCTAAATTGATATTTTTTTACTGACACACTAAAACAACAGATCAAACATCTTAAAAACAAACATCTAACATCTTAAAAACCATTTCTGACATCTTATACAGCTAAGACCGTGGCATAGTTGTGCAGTAGGAACCTGAATTAAGGTACTAACTTGAGAACCCACTGCAGGGAATATGACGCCCTGTTCCCTCAGGTTCTTGATCATGGCTGAGATGAGGCTGAGCTGGGGGTCGTTACGGAAATCCTCGGCCCATTCCACCATCAGAGCCTTCAGCTTCTCACAAACCTTTGGGTGACCCTGAGGAACGGACACCTAAACTTCAGTCTCGCGCTTGACAAAACACTGAAGCGTTGAGTTTACGTTTAAACAAAACGAAGCGCTTACCTTATTTAGCACGTTGCTAACTTCGCTAGCAAATTCCCTGGAACAAACTTCTAGATGGAATATTTTTCCACAGTTTGACACACAGGCACCCAGTAGCTGTAATAGGATGATGTCAGAGATCTTGTTGTACACACATACTGTTACCTCATTAACCAGGAAACATTAGCAATTAATCGTCTTACCGTCAACGCTTGCATGGCAACATGGGGGTCCTTGTGATTTACTCTCCTCATTATAGACCGCAGACATTCTTTTGGCCTTTAGAAGACAATAAGCAACAATATTTTACCTCCATAAATCAAAAAGAGATTTAATAACATCAAGGTTTTGCTCACTAACCCGGTGCGAGACTGTCCGATCTTGTCACATATATCCAAAATGAGGCCCCAGTCTTCAGCCGTGTTCATCTCACTTGTTGCTTTCTCTGCGGGTAAATAATTATAATAGCGACAAATGATTCATGTCATTTTGCAGATTTAAAGGCATAACATTTATATGCATGTAATGAATGTATCTGTCTCCATTACACTTCCATAATCACAGAAACCAATAACTCATGACCTACATAAGTTGACCTGTTATACACAGTCCAATAAGCTGTAAAATCCAGACTACGGGAAGTAAACACACAAAAAACACAGTCGGATCAAATCAATTAAATTTATTTCTTTACATTTGAACTTATCCAGCTATAATGTTTGGTTTTGTTAATATTATTCATCCTCTTCTTCTAATCTGGCTTTAAATCCTAAATGAAAACTGTCATTATAACTGCAAAACGGTGCATAACTGTAAGCATTTTATTACTATAGAAGTATTTTATAACTACATAACTATACGCATAACTATAAATATTGAGAATAACAAACAGATAAATAAATCGCCGTAAACAGACAAATTATGTCTGTCTGTTATTACCTGACACATCAAACATAATAATCACAGTATGATCAAAATAATCTGTGATAATGTGATAATAACTTTGACTTCTAACTACTGTTGTTGATCATGTTACTCACAACGTCCAGCAACCATATGTTTCATGTGTGGTTGTACAAACCCCATTTTTTGCAGCATTGAAGATACTTGTGTAATAACACATCACACTACACTTCATCTTAATAACAGGCTTCTATACAGACTCTACACATGCATTCATCGTGAAACAGCATCAGCAATAACATTGGGATGTTTTGGGGTATATTATTAGCGGTGTGTTTGCATGCTGGCTTTGAAACACCAGAGGAACAGATGGGACCGTCTGACATTTGCAGCGTCACCGTTTCCACCATTAGCTTTAAACGCTTCAGAAGTGACACACAGCATGAAAACAACGCCACACAAACACGTTAAACAACATGTTGTTCGCTAACAGCCGCAGATTCACCGGCGACAAACTTGGCTAGCAAACAAGCTAATAACATACAACGCTGACTAGCTGCGCTGGTTACCATTTAGGTTAATGGCTTCAGAGCTTAACCACCGTGCAAAAATATACAATCAGCTGAATGACAAAATCAAAATGATGCTGTTAAATGCAATAAATTAAACGGGAGAGAAACGGAGAGGGTTGCTGTGAACAACAATAGACACGGATGAAGCACCGCTAGCTCGCCTGCTAACTAACTTACCAACATCTTGGTCAAAGGGATTAGACGTAAAGAGAGGCATGGCCGAGGTATACACGATATATCTTGTTCGTCTCCCCGTCAGCACTTGTTTGAAAGCGAATGAATAAACATAATAAAATAAAAACTACACACAGTGTCGATAACGGGAACCCCTCCTCGTTCACTCACTAGCAGCGCGGCCCCGGTGCATTCTGGGTAACGGAGGTCGCTAAAGTGACACTCTCAGCAAAACGCTGTTAAACACACAACATAAACACACAACACATACACACAACATAAACACACAACAGGGGTTGTGCGAGATGTGTGTCATTCGAGCAGTTTGTGAGATTTAATAAATAAATGTTAGGACTAAGAGCACATTTGTTAAATCATGTGACTGGATCACATGCTGGACTGTGACTCAACAGTCACGAGATGATGGAAACGTCATATTTTATTAGTTTAATCTGCATGTATATCTCTGTTATTGGACTTGTAGTACTGGTGACTTTATAGTTGATTAAAAACACACACAATCTAAAAAAACAATACAAATACTGTTGCTGGAAAAACTGTATACATTGAAAACATGTTTAGGAAAAGTGTTGTACTTGAATATTTCTTGTAATCTTTGGTCATAAATCTACTGAAATCTCATTATATAATGAACACCTGTCTGAATGTTGTTTAATATGCTTTAATTGTGTTGACTTGTGTGTCTACCCAACAAATAACAAATGTACAACAGTTTTGCTTGGTGTTTTGGTACCAACTGCTCACAATATTACTGAGTAATTCATTTTTTTAACTTAAAACCTGAACAGAATATAGGCACAGATGAGACATTGTAATAAACAGTCCATAAAATGATTGCTGAATGCTTAAAATACCATATTAACAATATGAATTTTGAATTGACCATATTGAAAAATACCAACTATATTTTATTTCAGATAAAAACGTGACCTTTTATGAAGACTACATACTTGTATTCAAATATAAAACTATTTTATACACAGCTAATGCATAACCAATATTTGGAAAAACTCAAAACTGTAAAGATTCTTTCAATAATCACATCATTGATAAAGAAAGTAAAACTCTGGTGTGAACAAATACTAAACTGTATATGTTAAAACATCAACATGTTATTTGTAGCTTTATTGTTGACTGTTTAGAGCTTTATCCTAATGATAGCTGCTAAAAATCTTCATCGTATTGCACTGGAATAATGTGCCATTGTTTGTTAATGACACAGGTAAAACGTTTTTAACTTATTTACAATCACACGGTTACAATACATTACAGCTTCTTCATCTAAACATCATCATGACTGGTGATCAGTGTATTTAACAGTCTGCAGTTTTGAGTTAGTCATGATTGTCATTTCATTAGCATCCATCAGGTAAGATTCTCTCGTGTTGTTCTGGCTTGACTGTGGCAGAGGTTTCTGAACTGTCTTTGAGATTGTCAAATTCATTCAGCAATGGATGCTATAAAACAGGGACTTTTGCTGTAAAAACAAAGAAAACACATGAGTGAATGCAATTCAAATAGTCAACAACAAACAAATGCTAGCTCCAAACAAAACTGCTCAGAACTGTGACTTACTTTCATTGATTTGTTCACAGACGAAACCAATGCGGTCTGTGCAGAAAAAGTCATTCCAAAGAGCCTCGTGTATTAAACCGGCACAGTCCTCCCCCTCCTCATGACCGTGACTCCAGTTATCCGGCTGTCCTGGTTTCCATTTCCTGTATATTCATGCAACACCGGTTATTTGGTTTGAGAACAACTGACTGACATCATCTTAAAAAAATCTTAAAAAAAGATAGTATAGATAGATAGACAGACAGACAGACAGAAAGAGAGACAGACAGACAAATAGATAGTATAGGTAGGTAGATAGTTAGGTAGACAGACAGACAGACTGATAGACCATATTTGTCTGTTAACTCACGTGTAGGTGAGGGGGCTCCCGTCCACCCATCTCCACGTATCTTCCTCTGCGCTGTCTGTGAGGCCGAGCCAGAAGTAACCTCTCCCAGAGATCTGCCTCTTTACCCAGAGCTGAGACACAAATATTTACCCACTGTTAGATCTCCTGTTTGACCTGTAAGCTGTTCTAATACTGAGTGATGTATTATATACCCAAGACCCCCACCTGCTCATCTTCATCGTTAATAATAAGCATCGATGAACTCTTGTTGCTGCATCTTTCCTTCGTTTCATCGAAGTTCAGGATATCTCCTGGAGCTGAGAAGTAGTAGCATGTGTCTCTGAAGCTCTTCCACTGAGGTGGACAACCTTAGATAAAAAAATGGTGATGTGCGACTGATATTTACACTAACAGAACTGTGATAGAACATAAAACCAAAGCAGTACCTGGTGCACTTGTAGGTAGAGCGACCTGGCGGTTAACAAAACCTTGTGGATCTACAGCTGGTACAACTACTGGAGCAGGAAGTCCAGGTAACCCAGGAGGTCCAGGTGGACCAATAGGACCAACAGGTCCACGGGCCCCTTCTGGTCCTGCAGGCCCTGCTGGTCCTCTGAGACCCTGAGGTCCTTGCGGACCCTGAGGACCTGGTTGACCATCTCTTCCAGGAAGACCAGGAATACCAGGGTCACCTTTCTCTCCTGAAGGCCCCGCCCTACCCCCAGACCCTCGTGAACCCTTTGGTCCAGGGCTTCCTCTCGATCCAGGTGGACCTTTGAACCCTGGCACACCGGGAGGTCCTGCTGGACCCTTTTCTCCCTTAGGGCCCGCTACACCAGGTGCTCCTTTTTCACCAGTTTCACCTTTCTGGCCCGGTTTGCCTGCCAGTCCCTGGGACCCTTTGTCCCCCCGGGGGCCTCTTGGACCAGGAGGGCCTAAAATTAGGAAATAAACAAAGAACTTTTATTGAATTAAACAAACTCACAGCCAAAACTGTTTAACCCTCCTTTTATCTTTGGGGACAATTTGACCCCATTCAATGTTTAATGTCTCTAAATTGGTTGGCATCATCTTTTGTCTTGTTTTTTTAATGGCTCTTTAGGTAGCAAACAAATAAACAAAGTACTTGACACACAAACTTGGTGGGGTCTTTCAATTATGGGTAAATTGAGGATAATAGGAGGGTTAAAAAGTCTCTTAAATTAATTTAGTTTAAGTTATAACTTAATTTAATTAGGTTTAATCTCAGAATTGAATCTTAAAAATTAAAACATACATAAAAACCATGTTTTGATTGTTATGTAACATATTCATATTCAATCATATGAAATTCATAATTCATAATTTCATTAAGCTACTTAATGCTGGATGCGTAACAGAATGAAATAACGATATGTGACAGACAACCTGAGTCATAATATAATAAAATTAAATATTATATTTTACGTAATTGTTAACATTAGCGCATTGATGATTAGCCTTTGGTCTTACCCTGAAGGATAGTGAAGTTTGTTATGAGCTGTGAGTGTTTGCTGTCCACCAGTTTCATCTCCTCCATGACTATAGAGAGGCTGGTGACCTCTTTATCCAGCCTGGTGGCGAGTTCTTCCTGCTGGGCTTTGAGCTCCGTGCTGTCCGCTCTGGTTTCAGCCACACTGTTGTTCAACCCCAGCAGCAGGTCAGAGTGTCGGGTCACCATCTCGGCACAGGTGCGAAGCCCGTTGAGATCCACGCTAATCGCTCCGAGCAGCTGTGTGGCAAAGCTAACGTTTCCTGTTATGCGGTCCATTTCCCCCTCGTTGCGGTCAAGACGTGCCTCTAGCGTGTCAAACTTCATGGTGGTGGCGTTGTCATGGTCTCGCTGCTGGTCCATAAGCTCTCGCAGGCTCTGGTCATGTCCGTCCGTGATGGTTGAGGCGTTCTGCACCTGCTCTGAGAGCGAGTTCAGCTGAGAGGTCACGTCCTCCAGCGTGTCACTGTTGGAACGTGTCAGGGCTGAGTTGTTAGCAGCTAACGCCTGAAGGTTGTGCACCTTCTCCCTTAGCCAATCAGCATCTGCTTTGGTCTGTCTGACCACCTGCTGAAGGCTCTGATAGTCATTCTTAAGCTTCTGGACGGACTGGCTGGTGTCCTCCACTGACCTCTGGAGGGAGCCAATGAGGTTCCTCTGCTGGGTTTGGGTGAAGTTCAGAGCACTGAGGTTGTGGATGTTCTGGCTCTGTGTGCTGCTTTGCACCTGAAGGTCCGCTTGAAGCTGCACGGTGTCTGACTTCAGCCCATCGATCAGGCCGCTGTACGCGTTTAAGGTGCGGTTTACTTTGCTGATAACGTTGGCGTTGTTCTCCAGGAGGTCTCGCAGCGAGAGGTGTCCACTCTGTACGTCCTCACCGGCCAGTCGTAGCTCATCCAGCGCAGCCCTGTTGCTAGATGCCCTTAAAGCCACGTCACTGAGCTGATTCTGCAAGCTCTGAACTTCCATTTTGAACGTGAGGAGCTCGCTGGTGGCGTTCTCCGACTTCTCTCCTGTTTCATCATCTGCACATCAAATTTAGATTCAAGGGAGATGTTTAGAGTAATGAATTTTAGGAGTTACAGTAAATGATCTCCACAGAAACCCAACACTCCTGGACTCACCAAGCTTCTTCAGGTTCGTCTCCACAGCCACGATTTTCCCACCGTAACTCTCCATTCCTAACGTTACGTCATCCATTCTCTGGACCACTGTGGGACACATTACAGAATGCCAGTCAGATTTATTTGAACTAATATTCTTTAAATCACTAACTTGTGAAAAGAACTTGTGACAAGAAAATCAGGTTTATGCATTTTGATATTAATTCTGCGCTAATTTTCAGGGACCTTCTTATCCAAATACCTAATTAGCCAAAATGGTTAATAAACGCAGAAGAAATAAAAGAAAAAAAGCAGAAATTCTCTTGAAAAAGAAGATAAATAAACATGCCTTGTTTAATAAACATGTATGAAAATCTGGACACACATTCTACACATACAGTAGTACAGGAAACATTTAATTTCCTCAGAAATCCTGAATGAATCCTGAGGAATCGCTTTTCGAGTGTCTTTCAGCCCAGATGATTTGTACAACACGAAAACCCAGTGCAAAAAAAGTCAAAAACTGTAGCCATGGGCTTTTCCTGTGCTTACACAATACTCCCAACATCTCGTAAACTGAAGCTGTATGTGCTCCCATCAACACTAGATGGCGCAATAACTGCGCATTTCTCCTGGTTAGAAGATACCATATGATTAAAATACCAGCTGTCCCGTTTGTCTTTTTCCACAAAACGGGCTGATCATTATATTCTGGGCCATCCTCACACACTCACGAAAGAGACCTGGAATGGGCTGAAATCCCCCCTCTTGCTTACAGTTTTTGTTTCACTGAATTGTTCAATCGTTGGTCAAACATGAATGAAAACATCATCTTTGCTCTCCAGCGCATTTAAACTCATTCAAACATTTGCACTTTGCTGTTCCTCACTGCCCTTGTGTAACCAAACACAAAACAAATACATGCTGTAGGGGAAAACAAAACATGGAGGTCTATTTCAAAGGCTTGCTGGTCATTTTCACACTGGGAGTGTGTCAGTGGGAGGGCAAAACTCAGAGTTCCCCCTTTAACTCTCCTGCCCCCTGCCAATCTCTTCTTTATTTGAGTATAGCATTACTGGCCTGTTTAATCCATGTTGTTTTGAATAAATTTAGCAGTAAGGGACTAAATTTGCTCCAAAGACCAAAGAAACATTCACTAGACTACACCTAAAATGTAGGTAAAACTGTTGTCAATGTGATATTGTTTAGTGAAACATCACAAAAACATTAATATAACATATAAGCATAATATGACCTAAAACTGGTCTTCTGGCACAGGTACATGAAAAGGAACATGAACTTCATTCAGGAACCCACTAAGTTCCTGTCAGTCAACTTGTGGTTCCTGGGACAACAAATTGCCGGTAAGGCATGAAACCTCTTCTGGAGAAGATCTCGCTGCTTTAAATGTCCTCCTCATCTGGTTGGCGTTACGCTATAGAGCCGCACAGGAGACATGTGGATTCAATGGACACAAGGACTTTATCTGGACAACACCAGAACTCAGATCAAATTCATTTGAAGATAAGCCAGAAGATGTTTTCAAGGACAAATCCTGAGCGTTGCAGGAGAATATGTTTGGAAAGCTACAAAGTTTTCTTTATAGAATTAAACTATGAAGTTTGTTTAAAGATTAGGAAAAATAACAGAATCCACAGGGTTAATATTATTGCATGATTACCAAAACAAATACTTACAAAATTAAATACTGCTAAGATAAATACAAATACTTGAATTTAGTGGGATCATTGTCAAGGCACCCAGAATTTGCATATAGACACAATAAACTGTTTCGCACATGTCTGCACACTCAAAAACAATGACTTCAAAAAGTGACTCGACATTTCCTACCTTTGTACCCCAGCACAGCCACGGCTATGGTGAGCAGCGCACAGAGGACATACAGAAGAGCAATAGCCACTCTCAAGACCCAGTCGTTTTTACATTTTGTGCACTCACTTCCCTCCTGGATACCTGCAATGGAAAGAAATATGGTAAGAAAATGCATGATTGAAACACATTTACATTTAGCATCCACAATGACTTCCAGTAAATTCAGGCAATATTTCTTGCCAGTACATGGGAATCGAACCCGCAACCTTTGTGCTGCAAGCGTAATGCTTTTAACCCTTGCAAACTGACAGGAACCAATGGTTTGACTGGAAAACTGTGCCATTTTTAGTTTCTTGGCATTTATTTAGATGTTATTGTTTTTTTAGTTTTGCATTAGCATGTTTTAACGTTGTTACACTGTTCATTCAAACTCTGACTCTGTGAATGAACTGTAAAAGAACAGAAAGTAAACAACAACATCTAAGTCCAAAACTTAATCTGAAACACCTACAGGAAATTCCTCACGCGAGGAACAAACAAACAAAGTGATTTCACGCAAATGATCTTTCAGCATGTGAAATGTTTTCCTCAGATAACTCCTCTGCTTGTTTTCTTCACCGTCAGCACTGAGAGACTGATGCTTAATGAAGAACTTAAATGAAGAACTTAAATGAAGATGAAAAAATGAAGAACTTAATGTTTCTAAATCTAATCACTCATCCTTTAAATGTAGAAGGAACAGAATAATGTCTAACATAATGTAACATCCAGTGTTGCATTTCCAACCATTTATTTATTTGGCAGATGCTTTTATCCAGTGAATTCAAGGTATACATTTGATCAGTACTTGTGCTCCCTGGGAATCGAACCCACAATGTTTGTGTTGCTAACACAATGCTCTACTATTTAAGCTACTATTTAAGGATGTACAACAGGAACATGTTAATGGAAAAAACAAAACCAATTTTCCAAAAACAGTTTTCCAAAACCAATACTGCATACAACACAGTTGGTGACAGCAACTTTTGTAAAGAGGAACCTTGTTGTGCTGATGCAACATAGCAAATAAACATCCTAACACTCACTTTCTTCAGAAAAGACCAGACATTCAACATTTGTTTGGGTTCCCCCCCATGCTATCAGATCTTGGGTTTGTCAGCAGATGGTCCCAGTGGCAGCTATGACATGCAGTTCAGGCCATGCAGTGGGGGGGCGGTGGGTACTTCCCTGGGGGGCTTGTCCTTAGACCCAAACATCTGTGTAAACATCATGGCAGAACGCCTCAAAGGGCCCTCCAAAATACGGCCTCCGATGTGGGAAGCGTACAGAGCTTGGCGAGGTGGTCTTTGAGGGGGAAATGGAGAAAGGTCTTCTTACAGCCCCCCAACCACCCAAACTCAACTATAACTAAACCACATGAAGTAAACAAGCTAATCACCAACCCCTGGATTTGGGTCAGAGAGATGAGCAATAGAGAGAGAGAAAACAACAACTTTGATGGTCCACCTAATGGAGAAATTGCTTTCAGTCTTTGTGATGAAACTGACCGCCTTCAACCGCAGAGCATGTTTTTACACATGTTTTCAAAATCACAGGGGAAAAGCTGATTCCATTGAGGAACTACAGATGCGCTCGTCCAAATTACTGGAATTCCAAGGCGGCACTTCAGAATTCCCGCTCAAAAAAAAAGTTGAGGAAAGAAAGGAATCCACTTACAACATGCTGCCCTGTTTAAACTGAAACACCTCTCACACGTTCAAGACAAAATGGACTGACACACATCCAAACGTCGATAAGTTTTCTGTGTAACACATGCAGGGAAACCTGTGAACTAGTCGATGTCAAGACCTTGGCCTTTCCTTCAGAGCTATTGGGGTCTGGAAAGTGGGTCTCAGTGGCGCATTCAACAGGCCAGCAAAACGACTGGTTTCGATCCAGGAAATTCCCAAAGAGAAAACAACAAGTCAAACAAACTAAATGGAGTTAACACAACGCAGCCCAAAGCTTCCACACATACTATACAATAAAGACATAGCATAACCGCTGTTTCTAATCAACACGTTAGATTCCTCAGAGGAATATATTTAATGTTGGAGGGGGAATTTTAAAAGGTGCTGCTGTCAATGTGTGAGATGGAATTGTTAAACTGAGGTAGGGATGGGGTGAGGGAGAGAGGGAAAGAAAATTGTTGAAACCCGCATCCACGGCTGTTCAACAGCTGTGTTTCATTTGGACTCAGGAAGTCGCTCACAGAAAAATTCCTGTACTTTGCTTTTTCTCTCAGTACCTGCTGTAAGTTCCTCTCACACCTAATTCAACAGAACGCAGGGATGGAAATTTCCAATGCAACAAAACTGGACACTGCACACAGAAAACTGTTCATGCTGTTGTTGTTTTTTGTGTGGTACTGGAAATAAAACAAATCCGGCCTTCTAGGATGAGTCAAATCACCATAAATGCTCTGTTACTCTGGTTTTAAAGGTAGATGACAGCCTCATTATTATCGCGTCTCTTTAATTCATTTTCCTAATTCTAGGAGTGTCTAAATGTTACATGAACCAACATTTAATTATGTCATGTCTAGGGAAGTTGTTCCTGTATGGCTCTCATTAGCTCTGAGCATTTTACAGAGCAATTAAGTTAACTAACTTGTGTTCAGTCCATGTTAATGCTGTGGGCTATTCTGAGCCATAGTACAAAGTAAAAAAGCTAACAAAGAGTCAATAATAATAGCAGATGACATGCTTACAGTCTTTAAAATCTGAGCTTAAGAAATGTGCACAACAGACTCCATCACTCTCATAACCACTTGCTTGTAATCCATCTAAAAATAACAGACATAAAAGTAATGAATACATGAAAGTGATTAATAAACACTGATGATTTTTGTCATTCCACATAAGAAAACAACAAGCTTATTATGTTCATAAAACAGTTTTTCTTCAAATCACACGTGGCCTTCAAGAACATCTGGTAACATCAATCAAACATCTCAAATAAAACGCGATTGAGTCACGCAGTTTCTGAGCGTTTGGTTTGTACGTTCCGTGTATCTGCTGCAAAATCTCTGTCTCCAATCCTCAGACCCCCTGCACCCCTCATTAACAGCCCCCTCTGAGGAATGTTAACAAGTAAGCACTTTAAAACGAAAGTAAAAAACACAGAGACAAATTACCACACCATTCGGTTTGTAAAGCTCTGAGCTGCACGGCCGTGCAACATTTCTTTAAAGGGCAAACAGGTTTATAACGCTTTAAATAGGCACAACATCTGGAGTTTATTAAAGATAGAAAAAACTTCAGAGATGCAGAGGAACATTTGATACATCATCCATCCATTCCAGATACTAAAGAAAAAAACATCAAAATTTCTTCTAATCTAAGAAACGTAGGTTTTCTTCTAACATCTAAGTAACATCTTATTCCTTTGCATGCGAGGAATTCATTTAACTCAAAGAACCATTTATATTACTTGCTTTGACCCAATTTATAAAACACAGCCATTCTGTAGTGTATTTAAAGGACGGGTTTAATGTATAAATTGAGGAACATTCTAACCTGGTTTGTGTTTGCAGAACAGCACTGGGCCAATATAACCATCACAGCTCATTAACTTTTCATGTTTAGTAAGTATAAGGAGTCAGGAGATCAAGCCTACATTGAAAACACAGCCCAGAACGTACACTGAGGAAAACTGTGGCTTACGGATGAGACATGATTCCTGTGTAGATGTTGGAGACTCATTCATAGCTGGACTTCATTTATATTTCTATTACATTTCTTCATTTTCATACGTTAAAAAATGTTAGGAAGTTGGCTAAAGTCATTTCGGTAGCACTAGCATGATGACTGTTTTCAGACAAGCCTCCCAAACACTCCCCCCTCTGTCATTGGTCAAATAAATCTGCCTCAAACTCACGCCATTGGTCGAACCAACGTTGCTGTGTCCTCCTGGCTGGGAGTTCAAAAAACAAACACAATACTTTCATAGCGCCACAAAACCTACAGCGTTTTTTTGCAGAAACAGCTCGCAAATGGTTTAGTTTTGATCTCTGCATATTTATCTGGGGTAGGAGCAAGCATTTAACGTTATAAACATAACACACTTCAGCCGAAAGGGAAACCTTTGTAGAAATAACCAAAACCGAAACAGGCAGAAACAAGAATAAATTCTCTTTTTAAAGTTAGACATTTTTATCCAAAGTACAATTTAGTTACATATTTTGTCAGTACATGTGCTTCCTGCAAATCGAACCCAAACCTTTTGCACTGCTAATGCAATGCTCTATCGCTACAGGAAGGCTACACAGCCACACACACTATACGAAGTATACAGCATGACTAATGTAGTAGGCACAAGTATGCAACACAACAGTCAAATTCACAGCTTAACATACCAGACTCTAAAACATTGACTTTAAAGAGAGTCTAACATACAAATGACATCAGCGATATAAATCATATTACGAAATAAAGGGGTTTCACAATCAATCTTTCATGGCTTTAGTTTTATAAGGAAGTATGAGGCGAGGGTACGGCCGGGTGAATTGAACACCTTCCACATTCACTGTTGCCTGCACTGATTTTCAGTACGGCTGATTGCTTCTGACAGTTATATGATGTCATCAAGATGTTTCCAAGGAGATTCAAAACAGTCTCCGCATCCAGATCTCTGTAATGTTCTGGAATCCATCCCTAAACTTTCATAAAGGCAGAAAAGACCGTTTGAGCGAGTGGAGATTATTTTTAGGGTTTGGAATAGCCACACAAACGCAACATCTCTCCCTGGGAGAGGCTTACATGACAATTGAATTATGAACACGTTGCTTCAATAAAAAAATAAATAGCTAAGCGTGACTTTAGATGACCATGAAGCAGTCATATCTTTTGCAACAGGAGATTTGTATGTTGCGTTTCCCTGTTAGCTGTACGAACAATTGTCAGGTGACATTTTTAAAAATGTTTATTCTCAGAGGCACGATCTTATGTTGTCAAGACGTTTGCAAAAATAACACCCTGGCAACCAATGACCAAAAGAGACTTAAAAACAATAAACTACCTACTAAACGATGACCCTTCATTCAGGGAAATGATGACATCATTCAGAGTAGGTCAACAATTCATGCATCCACAACTCAGATCATTAATAAACATGAGATTGTATCTAATCCTCTGCTTGTGTGTAGAAAGTAAGAGGACATCTATGCTGGTTGAAGGGGTTCTGCAGCAGGAAAGGTTTGTGTTAGTGGGTGGTCCGTCCTAAGACCTGGATGCTGACTCAGCAATCAGCAGCGGTTACGCTGGAAGGCCGCAGCAACTAAGCTTATCCTGACATAAGCCAGACTCACCCACTCACAAACTTCATCACTTTACGCAGCTGTTAAAACCACCGAGATCTTTATTAAGTCTCAGGGCCAGTTGCATTTGACATGTAACAGAACTAACAGCAGATAAGCAGGTACGAAAGTTGGGCCAGTTGTGCAAAAAGCCAAGAAAAAATGAGAAGCTACCAAATTAAATAAACTGTTTCTGCTAGGCTTATTTAAACCATGTCTAATTAATCTGCAGATTTCCTATGAAGGAAAACACAGTGTGTCATAGTTCAAAGTAATTACTGCTTAAATGTCAGCTGTTTTTTTACGAAGAGATGCTTGTTAACTGTTCACAAGCGTTTTAAGCCGTGTCCCACCTAACACGACGCACAATACCAACTCAACCATAAAGCAAAGTCTGTATAATTCACTGCATGCCTTCTTATCTGGGGATAGATTAACATTAAAAGATGAAACAAGGTTAACAATAATAGTGTGCTTAAGTCCCCTTGACAGAAACAATCAAAGTCTTAGAAACAAAAGGGACTGTGCCTCTGTCTTGGCCGGTTATGCAGACAGGACTGCCAGTACGTAGTACTCAGACACACTCCAAATCAAGAAAAGAAAAACACATCTTTCTTTCACTCTCATTTTTTCAGGCCAGGAAGCACAGAGTTGACTTTGGCTAACATGTGAGCCAAAAGACTTTCATTAATATATCAGAAACAGCACAAGACTCTGAGTCTGTCTTTTATTGGTAACGCAGAAAGAAAGAGTTGGTCTCCATTAATGACACGTGTTGTTGTTGAGCGATTGCCAGACCCTGTGGTGCAGTAAAGGCATCCATCATTTAGGTGTGACAGCCTATCAGATGACAGCTTGTTATAGGGGTGCAGTTTATGGGCAAGATCATCCCTGAAGATCTTTTGTGAGATGGATAAATGGTTTAATAGAAGCTATCTAAAGCCGTTCTGCTGTAAGTCTCATCGTTCTTCTCACACTGGAGAAGATCACGGTGGAGATCAACAGCTGTCCTGCTTTACAAACTGAATTTATATCTATTTGTCAGGAGTGGAGCGAGAGATCTTCGGTGGTGTTCCAAGTTTATGCTTCCTGTCATTCCCTGGTTTGAGTTCTGAGGAGCATAAATTTAGTCAAGTCTCAAGATGGTCTTGAGCAACAAGCCAGTTCAACATAAACAATCAAAAGTCAAACTCTCCCTTGTAACTATGTAAACTACATAACTGTAGAAGGAATTGTTCTGAGTAAAGCCAGCTCAGATTTGCGTGGCTGTTTATTTACTCTTTCCAAAGGCTCACCGCTGAGATATTCAGCAGGGGTTCTTTTGAAGATCAAATTTCACTGGCCTGACCCAATGTTGACCCAGACCATTCTCTACTAATGCCCTCTCCAGTATCCTCAGGTCCATGCCATGGACCTCCTGCTGGGATGTGTTTATCTACGCATGGGCTGGAAAACAAATATCCTGTCTTCTGTTGGAAAACTGTGCACCATTCTCCTAAAAACAAAGTTACCTTAGATAAGAGTAAAATCCTACAGACCTCCACACAGCTTAACCTGCAGACAATGCAGGCTGGAGTACAGATACATGTTCTCTCTCCATCTACCTCCATCCTTCTTCTCCATGCACACATATTGAAAACACAGGCATGTCAGAATCAAAGCATGCATTTACACAAAGACCTTAGGGGATGCATTGCACAAGTCCACTGAAAATACAACAATAAACTTGAGGCAAATGAAAACCGCTTGCTTTCTCAAACATACACCGAACAAAATACATCAAGAACATCAAGAACATGTCCACAGAACATCTACAATCATTTATTTCCATCATTAGATTTTACTGTAAGCAGGAAAGGGCTGCTCAGGTATTTTACACTCAGACTAAAGGATGAGTGACATCATTGTTTTCCTTATAAATATAACTATACAACATAAATGATCGCTGAACAAGTCCCAATGCATTGTGGGATTGCATTTCCCCATAAACAGTCTGTGATGCTGCCCTGTGTTCATACCCCACATTGGTTAACATTCTCAAAAGGTTCTCTCAAAGTTAGCAAGAAACGTTAATGGAATGTTCCTAAAACTTAAGTTAATGTTAGGGAAAATGTTCTTTCAACCTTAAAATGTTAGCTTCAAACAACCTTCATATTCCAGCCCCTTTAGAAACCATTAAAAAAAACATATTTCCATTTTAACTGCTTATAAAGTGGCACCAAACATCACGTCTGTTTTACTGAAGGATAAACAGTATCTTTAACAAGATGTCTGCCAGTTTCTTGACATTTTGAGTAAATTACAGACATAATAGTAAAAATGTGTTGAGGGCAAATGTGTATGACAAATCTAAACAGACAGCTTTTATTATTTGGTTATACCACAGAGAGAAGGGCTTAGAGAAGGGTTTCCATCTCTGTTCATGACTGGACCAGCTCTGAGAAAAGAGTGTGTTGGGATTTTATCCACTGAAAGGACACTCACTCCTAAACCCACCAACCTTTGGGCTCATACAGCAGTTACATGTAATATTGAGGCACATTTCCTCAACCTCCCCCTCCTATTCTTTACATCAACCTCACAGCCACAATCTCAACCTCACAGCCACAATCTCAACCTCAAAGCCAAACAAATGAGTGCATTAAAAAACCCACAGTAAACAGAATTTTACTTTACTAAACATGCCTCTCTCATATGCCTGTGGCTAAATAAACAAGACATTTCCCATATGGAAATGTGTGTTACCTAAAACAGATGATTAACAAACATACATCTTCACTCAAATGTATCCACACTGCAGTGGTCAACGATCGATCACATGTGGTATGACATCATTTATCACAGACAAAGATGTCAATACCGAAGAGATCTTTAGATTCATGGTTCCAACACGTTCCAAAACAAAACTGCAAGATTAAAAGCACAGAAAACGCTTTCAGACTGTTTACTGAAACGTTCCTCTGATGCGCTAATGATAGCAGCACATGTTGCAGAGAAAAACAACTGGCCAGGACACGATCTTGTGTTACTTATAATTAACTTTCCTGAAGAAAAGTTCAGACAGGGTCTGAATTATCTATCTGAAAACATTTCTACACTGATATACCCAGCAGAATAAAAAAAACATAAACTGATGGTTGTTGTTGTGACTGACTGCACTTACCAAACCGTTTGTAGCCAAAAGACTGGACTTCCTCCTCATCACTGAAGTCGTCTGCAAAAAACAACAGATAACAATGATATTAGTACAGAAACACCAGCCTCAGTCATTCATAGATGTTCTGAAACTTTAGAAGCACAAATTGCTGATTGTCTTAATCTTAGGAACGTCTCTCTGACACTTGTTTGTGCAGAACACGATCCATGTTTTCTCAGCTGAGGATCTGAGAACATTTCTGAAATCTTGTGTGTTTCAACTGAGGTAGAAACATCTGACATATAACAATAAGCTATCCTGAGATAAACATGAATAACAAGCTCTGCTAATGTTACAGGAAGTATGTGGTCCGGTTGTAAATCTGAGAGCTAACTAACTAAACAATACCATTCTCTAGTTCCTGTCTTGGAGAACGCTCTCACGTGACACGTTCATGGGAAAGGAGAGGGCGACTGTTTTATGTGTCGTTGTCCAAAGCCAGAGAAAATAAAGAAGAACATGTTTTTGTTGCAGTTGAAGCCCCTTCATCCTAACTCTGATACCAAACCGGAGTCGGCGCCTCAGTGGGTGGGGGAACAGGTCTTTACGGACCCCTGTAGAGTGTGACCTCAGGCCCAACCGGACAGAGCAATCACTAAAACCTCAGAATGGAAAACCAGAGTCTGTGTGTTTGTAGACGAGTGCTGTCGGCTATTTCAGTCGTTACCCTGAAAACAACAAAAACTCTGGGAAAAGCGAAGCTTTAAACTCCCACACGGACAAAAAGAAACATGTTGGGCCCTGAAACATGACATGTGAAGTTAAATACTGCTTGTAAAATGAAACTTAGAGGAGTTATGGAGGAGCAGAATGGAAGGGAACTAACAGAATAACAACATTTCACTGTGTGCGGTCTGAACGTGAGTTTTGTTGTGCTTTGTTTACTAGTCACTATAATGCCCATTCATTGGATTAGTTTAAGGATAAATAAACATGCATCTATCCAAAAAAACAAACTAGACAAGAATATCCCAGTTTGTTTGAAGTTTGGACTTAATCCAGTCATCACAGGGGAACTATCTGACACAAACTTTTTCACAAGTGATTTTTCACAAGTGATTTTTCACAATTAATTTGTTTGGAAATTGCAACCAGCTAAAAGAAAATTGCTGCTAACCTTGTTGTCCACGGAAGTATATTTAGGATGACAATTTTAACATGCAAGTTTATTGTGTATGTGTGCGTTTATACATCAATAACATGCATTACTTTTAACTAAGTTTCCACTAGAGGGCAGCAAGCGAGGTGATAAAAACAAGAACATGCAACAAAGTTATACTGTGATCTGGGACACAAAACACAATGAAATAAGTCGCATAGGGAGATGAAGGGCGGCTCTTACTGTAAGCGACTCACAGACTTAAGTCACACGTTTTAAAATCTCTTACGAGTTGAATAAACAAGAAAGAAATTGTGTCTTTAGTTCACCTTTTAAAACGTTTAACAACCCCATTTGAGAATCCAGTAACCATTTATTTTAATATATATATAACCCGAAGTCTGCAATAAATGCATTTGTTTTAAAACATATAACCTGGAATTTAACACGCATTAAACTTTAAAGCCGGATGCAATATGTTAGTTTGAACTTTATGTAAATGAAATAAACCGAGAAGAAACTTTAAAGGAATTAAAAATCTGAGACGAGGTGTTTTATTTTTAGGGTAACCACGATTTTGTGTCATTTTTAGGATAAGAAAAGTGAACAGCCAACAACAGCCGCTCAGCGACACAAAGCTGTGCGTCTTTTTTCAACGCCACCAGCGGTTTAATGGCAAACAGATGCTTGTGCGCTGGAGAGAAAAACGTCCAGCTCACAGGGGAAAGAAAAAGTAAAGAGGGAAACGCGTGCACAGAAAATCACCGTCTTAAAAAAACCCCCAGCACCAAAACTGCTTAAAACAAGACGATTGTAAAAGTGCGGCTTACCCTTCATTGTGATAAAACTAAGATGCGCCGTTACGTGCCCAAGTTTACATCAAACTCATAATAGCGCAGACGCAAAAAGTGCCACCGTATCTCCACAGCGCAAGAAGTTTCCCAGATGCGTGCAAACCACCTGAAACATGCGTGAGGTTCCCTTTGTGAGTTAAAGCAAAACCTGGGGAAAGAATAAAAAACGCGTGGACACCAAATATAAAAAGCGCAGAGGTTAAACGGGTTGTCTCTCCATGAGAAGATCTGCACGATGAAAAGTCAACTGAGTTAAGAAAGGATGTCTCCTGCTTTTTGTTTGGAGCTGGAAGAAAATCTGTTGGGTGTCTGGCTAGTCCACTTGATTTCTGCATTCAGTGAATCCCGTGAAAACCAGGTGAAATCTGGAGCCTCCACAGAAATCCTGACTGGAGTTAAACTTCCTCTGTCCACGTGGGAGGGTCTTAGTCGTCGCCATGGTTGCCATTGAGGTTTAAGTACTTTAGGTCTAAATAATAAAAAAGAAAAGCTGTCAAAATCTTGTCAAAATAACTTATGTTGGCCGGTAAACATACAGGTTATTTAACACACATTCAGAAACTAGTTACAGAAACTGAGATTACAGCTGTGGTTACAGTAAAGTCTACATTTATTCACGTATCTGCCCTTAAAATGCATAATATAGGCCTTATATATCACACAAGCTTCATAAACATAAACATAAACCTTCCTTCCTAATCACTTAAATGCATTTATGTACACCAACATTTTGGCCCTGGATATCATTGTTGCCAAGCAAAAAGTGTTCAGCATTTGTTGACCCAAAATTGCTTAAACCACAATTGTTCCTGTTTCTTCTGGTTTAATAAACATACAGCCAATTTAGTTCTTTCTTTGTATTTCTAACTAAATCCCTTTTCCGCAGAAATCTGTGATCAATTTTTTGACATCCCGCTGAATTGTTCACATAGGTCTTGTGTTACTAGCCAGAAATGTTTTCTAACTTAACAAGGCTAAGAATTAAATACAAACACAACACCAGTGAATGAAACCTCTGCTGGGCTTTAAACCCACTTTATATGCCCTCTTAAATTTTGCCTCTCTCTTAAGTTTTGTGCCAGAGCAGGTGTTATTTACAGTCAAAACAGCCCTACACAAATGTGTCTACCATATAGTTGGCTTTAGAAAAGACATAAAATAAATTCTGAAAGCGTCTTAAATAAATAAACAGGCTTATAGTTTTACAGAACAAATAATAAACGGCTCATCTACGATGATGTGGAAATACAGAATACAGAAAAACGCCTGTATTACTTTATACTGACCCACTCATCTGTCCTTGTTGTTTATAGTCTGTGTGTTCCTAATGTTTTCAGAAACAGAACCGGGACAAATTTCTGTGTGCCAGTCATCCGGGCCGTGACTCATCACCACATGAGTGTGTCGGGTCCAGACGGGGTATGAGAAACAGGTGTGTCTGAGATGGACGTACCGGTGGCCCACATTGCTGTTTCTTGTTAAAGGTTAGAAAATACTATTTTCAGGGTCAGAGCGCTGAAGACGGGGGGCTTTTAAATGGACACGGTGTGCTAATGAGAACCTTGAGGGGAATGTGGGCTCAGTTTCTGCATTATAGGCAACTGGAACAAACCTTCAACCATAGAGAAACAATAGTTACATCAAGATATTTAAATGCAATTTTAGAAACCGTCTACACCACAATAAAATGCATTTAAATACAATAATGATTGGAAAGTAACATCTAAATACATAATGTTGTAACACATAAGTAACACCTAAATACATATGTTAAATACATAGCAGTACACAACGGACAACAGAACAAAAGTGTGTGTCTTCTAGTGCTGGTGACTGGATTATCTCTCTGTAACAGCCTTTAAATGCTTTAATAGGATCGTCTCCGGTTCCGCACGGCATAAATAGAACCATCCAGGTAGAACCACAGCAAACCTTTCGTTTGCAGAGCAGAGAGAATCACACACATTGTCAGACATTACTATGGTAAGTTCTGGTGAGTTTCTCTTTTATGATCTTCATAATAGTAGATATTATTTTCTAATTATCTATTGCAACATTGAATGATTGTTTCATTGTTACTGAGTGTGTCATATTTAACCAAAGCTGTGCGTTGATCAAGGTACAATTTTTCCTTAAACGCCCTTGAAATTTACTTTTATGCAGCTAATAGACTAGCACTGTGTGATGTCATATACAACACACAGTATAATATAAACTCTAGGGGTGTATTTTACGGTGAAATGAAACAAATTTAGCAAAAAATGATCTTGTGTGTTGACATACTTATGATCTAACAGATTAGTAAAGGTAATAAACGATGATGCATGTATATTTACTCATCCGAATAGGATTTAAATTATGACATCATCATACAGCTCCCTGTATATGGAGAGTCTAAAGTTAGCTTTGCCCTTTACTTGGTAATTACTTAAGCAGTGGTTTTATAGACTTAAAAACACGTCATTCATTTACTAATGCAGATCTAATTGTTTAATTCCCTGCTGATTAAACCAGAGCACAATCTATGTACTGGTTATACTAGTTGTGTGTTATTTACTTTACAATTTATTTCTTTTTATTTAAAAAGATTAATTCCCTGACACAACCTGACTGCATAGGTTCATAGATTCAAGAATTTTAGCTAATGTTATTCTATCCATTGAGATACAGCGCCTCTCTGTGGTCAATAAGAGTTACGTCTCACCTCATCAAATCCCTGTTGGGTACGTCACAGAGCCATGACGTCAATTCTGGACCAATGCTGATGCTGTCTTATTGCACAAAAATGCAATTATTAACTTCTCAGTCATATGTATAATGTTCCTCAGATGCAATTAAACTTTTTTTCCCAA
Organism: Yasuhikotakia modesta; assembly: GCA_036877545.1. NCBI lineage: Eukaryota > Metazoa > Chordata > Actinopteri > Cypriniformes > Botiidae > Yasuhikotakia > Yasuhikotakia modesta. The sequence goes on along the minus strand of JBAJNP010000911.1, from coordinate 29,682 downwards.
ACAGGCTTTGCTGGTTCTCTGAGACTGTAAAAAAAACGCTGCAGAAGATGAAGGTGGCAACGTTCTCTCTGGTTTTACTGGCATCTCTGGGGGTCGTTTTTTGTGCCCCTGATCCTGCCCTGTCTGTGGTATCAGCCGACACCCTCAAACGTGAGCCCAGACCTCTGCAGAAGCGTGTTTGAATGAGATTTAAACTAACCAGTTCTGAAAACCATAGATCTCATGACATGGAACTACATGATCTTAAAACATCTTGCTGCTGACTGCTGCACTGATATCTGATGTCTGTCAGGTCTGTCTCTAGAAGGAGAGAAGCTGGTGGATAATGAGGTAACAAAGGCTTTGTATGGAATCAAACAGATGAAGGAGGTGATGGCCAGGAATGAGGAGAAACACGCAAACCTCATGAGGTCCCTCAGACACAGCGAGGAGAAGAAGAAGGTCAGAGGTTGCTGGTCTTGTTGACTCAAAATCTGAAAGTTTGTAATTAAATGGAAATTAAAATGATGTTATTTGAAAATGTATTATACGATAGTGGTGGTTTTATTGATAGATATAAATGTAAGCTGTAGTTTTAGGTTTTAAACAGAGATGGCAGTAGAGAGAAAGTTACAGTTTGCAGCTTTAAAAAGTGTGACGTTATAATAAGTTACCTTTAACGCCACAAGGGGGCAACAGAGATCACACAGGAGGTTGAGAAGAAGCTGAATGAAGCGGAGCAGCAGTGTAAGGAATCCTTCAAATCCTCCTGGGAAGAATGCAGACCTTGCCTTGAGGACATCTGCAGGAACTTCTACACCAACACCTGTCGCCGTGGGTTCGCCACCTTCACCCATAAAGTACTCCACACTTATTTAAAGTGGTAGCAAAATAGCGTACAGGTCAACAGAATCAACCTCAATTCTACCTCATTTTCCCACAGTTACAGAACTTCTTCCAAAGGTTGAGCTCTCACTTTGGTCCTCGTGATGCTCAGGATGAGGTAGCGCTGAACCAGAGTGCAGAGAACCCTGATCTAGAGGTGGTGAGGATTGAGGACTCCTTCAGCGACCTGCTTACCAAAGTGGGAACTTTGGTTAATCGTAGCGTGGTGCTTGTTTCCCACTTCCACCACGAACTGGACCAGGCCCTACGCAAGGCCTTTAGCCCTGAACTTCAGGAGGACAGGGAAAGCGAATTGGTGCTCAAGACCTCCAACAAAGCTCTTGATTCCGCCTTTCTCCAGGGCGTGGGCCTGGATGATGTTTTGGATTCCTTCTTTGACTTTGGCAGGAACGTGTTTGAGAAGTTTGGGTCTGTGATCACTCAGGTCTTCAGCGATCTCCGAGACTCTGTGGACGAGAAGAAAACAAACGAAGGTACTTTAGGTCCATTTTCTCAAGTGTTAAGAAGTTCCTTTTGTGGTTCCTCTCCTAAACTTTATCTGTGTGTTCACCTCAGACAAAAAACTCTTTTCTGGATATCTGCAAAACAAGCGACTGTGCAGAGATCTGCGCAGACAGTCCTCACAATGCTGGCAGCTGCAGAACAAGTGTGAGGCCTGCCAGGGAGCTCTGTTTTCTGGTAATAACACACACTCACACCGATTTGTTAGCAGAACTCATGCTATCATTTTGATTGAGGAACTCACCTGGTTGTGTTCTGGTTAGCAGAGTGTCCAAGCGTGACTGAGCTGCATGTGGAGCTGAATGAAGCATCTCAGCTGCTGGAGGTGTCCAAACAGCAGTATGAGGAAGTTCTGGGCATCGTACAACGTCACACTGAGGACACCATCAGCTGGCTTAGCAACATGGCCTCTGACTTCAGCTGGGTGACTGAACTTGCCAACAACAACACCACCTCTGACAGCATCTTCAGCATAGCAACTGTAAGACGCTAACAACCAAGTATTATGGGATTAAACATGATTTTTTAAACACGTACCATGGCGATACCATTAGCAAACTGTGGTGCTCCTTAGTGGACCATGTCACGACCATAAATCTGAACTAAATCATCCTGTAAATGATAATTAATATTATAATCTGACAGTATCACTTTCTTTAAAGATACTTGCATTGTAACATCAGTCGTATCAATAGATATGATGAAAATTAAGTAGTTTGGTAGTATTACATTATACACTATATATATATATATATATATATATATATATATACACACAGTTATACAGTATTACAGTATACTAATATTACTGTACATACATTACAGCAGTCACATTAATTCATATAAAACACTTGCATCAGATCATTAAGTATTTTGAAATACTGTGGGAATTAAATAGCCAATCATCATACTGTCACAATTCCCCAAACAACCCCTGTGTGATGCAGGTCGTGACCCAAACACAAGAGGGTGACAACACCCCTCCATCAGACATGATAGTGGAAGTGAACGTCCTCAACTCGCCGACTCTCACCCTGACGGTTCCTGCCGGTCTCACGCTACACGACCCGGCCTTCATTCAGTACGTGACACAGGAGGCTCTGGGCATGTACAAACTGATGGCCAGGTGAGACACTCTCCTGTTTAAATCACATCAGGAATCACATGTGTGGTTGTGGGTATAACCTTAATCTGTAATATCACAGGGGTGGTATCACAAACAGACAAATGTAAGACTAATTTAAAAACAACAACAGCAAAAAACAACACAAGTGGTTGTTTGTAAGTAAGGTAGTGACTCTAATGTTTTTACATTTTGTTTTAGGCATGATGACGTGTAAACAAAGCAGATGAAGTCGGTTTTTATCCACACTGGTAACATCTGTTAAAATGATACCTTGTTTAACAGTAAACACAAATACTGTCCTGTATTTAGGCTGTTATCCTGTGACCCAGTCAAAAATACACTTACTGTACAGAATATAAATTAAATGTGATGTTATAATCATAAAGTATAACTGCATTAAAAAATAAGTGTCTAGCTGCTGCCAATATTTGTATTTGCTTGAGAAAAACAAAGACAGTAAACATCCATGAATATTTATTTTGAATTGTGTAGAACGTTGTTTTTTGTTCCCCGTTCGCAACATTGAACTAATTCTTGTTTAATAGATTTTACAAATGTTTGTACCTGTTTGTTTTTCACATCAAAACATTAGCACTGATTCACAGCCAGTTAAAAGCATGTAAAATTTTATTTTCTTCTGTACAAATTCTTTAGATTAGTAACCACTGTTTAACAACAAATGTTCTCAGTATTTATTTAAAACTGCATCTGTGACCCTCGTCTAACATCAAGTTACCTACTCTTGTTTTTTAGACAGAAAAATAATCAATTTGCACATACTTGCCTGCAGCCCTTTAAAAACAGGCCTTTTGGTCATGAGTAACATATGGATGACGTCTCGGACAATAATGTCTCTGAAATAAAGAACTCACAAACACATCTATTAGTTCAGATGAAAAGATGACAAATTAGCCCTCTAAACATTGGTGCATTTACTCAATTCTTTGTTGGTTTGAAGGTTGTGACAACACAAATTTAGGCCCAATTCTGTAGGTCTAAATACTATTAAAACTATTACAGCTAAGCAAGATGGTCTATTCAACCCATTTTAAAAGACTCGTACCATTTCATCTTTTTGTGAAACAAATCAAAGAGAAGCTCAAACAGTAACCTGTAGTGTTGGTGAAGCTATTTAGAGCAATTTACTGTTGTTAAAGGGCGGATATTACTGACCCCATACAACTGTGTCGGGAGAATGGTCTTAATCTGAATATTAGCAGTACCTGAATATTTCACAGTGATCGTGACAAAATTAAAGATGGCGACAGAGTTTCAGCGCATCTGATTGCTTATGAAACCGGCTTTAAGTGACAATACAAACGGATTTGCATATAAACAGTTTTCAGCGTTTTAGCAAGTTCACATTCATACGTCAGGATCAAGAAATTGTTTTTATGAAACGTTATATTAGCAATAATCTGTGGAAAACCATCTCTGTCCTGACACAAACAATGAACCTGTAATATGAGGTGGGCAACGACAACCACAACCCAAACATACACGTATACGGTAATGTTAATGCTAATTTATGTCAAAATAAACTTGGGCGTTTAGTGTTAAACCGATGAAATTAAATGATAAAAACATGAGAAATACTGGTTGGATTAATCAGTATGTAATGTCTCCTAATCAATAATCTCTGCTAAAATATTTATGTTTGTAAAACGCTGTTGATGTTTTTCTGGCTAATATGGCAACAGATCATTTTAGCTCAACCAAATGATCTTCTAGATATAATTTCAAGTCTGATTGGCTGAAACCAAACAAACATATAAAAATTATGATCTGACATATGAAACTGTTCATGAGAAGAAATTCTGCCCCTGTAATAGATCATAAAATCAGATGTTGTCACTCCCAAACTCTCGTACATTCAGAAAGGCTAAAGTCAGCGCTCTCTCTCTCTCTCTCTCTCGCTCGCTCTGACTTACATAGTTCTGTTCCAGCAACGTCACTGTATGTATGTAGTGCCCACGAATTCAACCACAGTTCTTGGTCACTTTTAAAAAACTACTCAACCTACTTTAAAAAATGAACAGCAGAGGTTAAGAAAAAACATTACGGCTTTGATTTTACAACAGAATTCAGTTTTCAGGTGAAAATACACCTGAAAACTGACAGAGTTCTGAAAGTAAGATGTGGTCCCACTCCAAACTCTCTCTCTCTCACACACACACACACACACGAGTTTTACACACAATGTTTTATGCTCTAATTGAGTTAATTAATTCTAGGAAAAAAGCTAAGGAAATAAAATTTGTAAAAAAAAAAACAAAAACACTTTAATGGCAGGGGAGCTGAAGGGAGAAGATGGGTTCAAAAAGCGTCTGTGTCATATTAGCCCTGGAGTCTCTGGACCTGTGTGTCCCTACAGGTTGTCTCCAGGCTGGTACTGTGGCTCAGTGGCGGTGAAGTAATCCTCCAGGAAGGACTGAATGTACTCGAAGGTCGGCCGCTCATCCGGCTCCTTCTTCCAGCAGAGTCGCATCATTTCGTGCAGCGACTCCGGGCAGCCCTGAGGACAGGGCATCCGGTACCCCCTCTCCACCTGCTCCAGAACCTCCCTGTTCACCATACCTGTTCAAACAGAGAGTTGATGTCAGTCAACAAGAGTTAGCAGCTAGCCTTGAGGCTAGCATAGCTTCCAGGCAGAACGTGAGGAGACGTTTTTCTCTCAGAACCGAGGAAGACCATCAGCATAGCTTCCAGGCAGAACGCGAGACGTTTSTCTCTCAGAACCCACAGAGGACTGAAGCCTTCAGACCAGGATGGCATGTGTGAGAGAAGAAGGTTGGAAGCAGTGGTCTGACCCTGAGAGCTCTCTGAGAAAAGGAGGTTTTTCTTGGGATTGTATCTGTAGTTAATGCTGAGACGGATTCAGAGTTCAGCCGCTGTAATTTACGCCGCAGTCACTCGCTTACATAACGGCTTTCGCTCGCTAAAGTAAAATCAATAAATCTCATAACAGGTGGAGGGTTAAAACACTGCCGGGCTTTCTGTTGTGTCTTGGACGCGAATGCTAAAGAGTGTTACGCCAAAACTGTGTCATACTGCAGATGAGAAACTTTTCCACCGCTTTTATTTATATCCTCTCTGTTTCCTGCTGTTGTGCAAACACTTTCAAACAGTCTTTAGAAATGAACTACAGTAGAAGGAAGCAAGAACCTACCTGAGGGAGCCATTTTCAAAATTGAACATTTTGTGTTGGCAGATGCTTTTATGCAATAGGATTTATGGTAGCATATTGTGTTAACTAATGTCAAAATGGGTGAGCGATTTAATGGAATTTGAGCCTATAACCTTCTGGAAACTAGCCTATTTCTTTTCCTACTAAGCTATCCCATTCCATAACACTTAAATGCACTTAAAAGCAGTTACTGTATTAGTCCAGCCTCATCTGGGCATCTGCATGGAAGCAGATGGTGGTAAACACAGAACTGGTGCCCAGTCAGGCCTACATACCCGCCTCAGCCAGATGGCTTCCTGTGAGCAGTAACAACATACCCCATAGTACCTCTCTGCTCCAGCAGGGGGCATAAAAGAACCAGCATCTATTAGACTGGACCTGCCTGTCTAGTACAACTTAATGTAACGCAAACATCTTGACTGAAACGACAACTGAGGCGAGAAACCAAATTAAACAGCCCTTAACAGTATTTTATCTATATATAATCTAGTGACACAAAAATAAGTACATTAACAATTACAATTTTGGCACGGCAAAGATATATATAATAAAAGCTACTTATAACTGCATTGCATATAAGAGATTTTATAACTCTTGCACAATAAATCTCACCTGGATACGGCACTCTGCCTTTAGTCACCAGCTCTGTCAACAGAATACCAAATGACCAGACGTCAGATTTGATGGTGAAGCGGCCGTACAGCGCCGCCTCTGGTGCGGTCCACTTAATGGGAAACTTGGCTCCTACAGGGACAACAGAACCGTTACCCGGTTTGCTTTACTAAAGTAAAAACATGCATCAGCATTTTAAACAAACTCATTCACTTCCTCATTCATTATCTGAAGGGATTCAAACAGCAAGTTTTTATTGTCCGTTTTGCTCTGGTAACAAATGTATAGACATGAGAAAACAACAGGGAGAATTCAAACCTGTGAATCCCACACAAGCACCACAGCTCAACGTGTCTGAAGGTTCTATGCAACCTGATAGTTTTCCAACAGGTAGGATTTAGATAAAATTACGTTTTGTTCTTTCTAATGAGTAAAACCTAAATTGCAAATGAACTAACCTTCATGATTAGATTCACAAGCTCAACAAAGGAACGTTAACATAACATTTCACAGCAACGTACCTTGTCTAGCAGTGTATTCGTTGTCTTCGATCAGCCTCGCCAGGCCAAAGTCAGCGATCTTGCAGACCAGATTATCTCCCACCAGGATGTTAGCAGCCCTCAGATCTCGGTGGATGTAGTTCATCCTCTCAATGAAAGCCATGCCATCTGCAATCTACACAAACGACAGGAAGTCAAGCCTCCAGCCAATCAGATCGTGAGAAGAGAACAAGAGACAAAATGTTTCATTAACGTAACGGTACGACTTGCTCTACTTATGAAGAGGTTTAACAACCATATGAAATATTTTTGAGGAAATTATATTTCACTGAAATGAGAGCTTAAAAATACAATCTGACACCTTTAAAACATGCTTTTAATGTGGCAAAAACATTAGTGACCTTGAGACATTTAATAGCGTAAAATAATAAATTTTATCCGAACTTGCCAACTTTGAAAGCTAAAAACCAATAAAAAATCTTATTAAAAAGTTAAAACTCAAAACATTATGGTGAACAGAACAGTTCTTAGAAATATATTCAAACATCGCAGAGGCTGAGATGTGGGAGGAAAAGTGAAGCTTTAGTCAGGCAGTGATGAGGAGAGGAGGGGAGAGAGATGTAGGAGAGCAAGTGTTTTAAGCAAATGGAGCTGTAGGGACATTTAGGTGAAGTGGCCCCACAGGAGTGGCAGTTAAGTGCTTCAGGCATAAGGCGGGAAATGAAAATCACAGTGACTGGAAGAAACACGAGGACGTCATATCAGATATTAAATAAATATGACAGACAGATGGAGGTTGAAACTGACACCCTGCCGCCCGAGAACACACGCTGTGTGTTATTAAACGTGGGTGAAAAAACTGATCTTACAGTGGGGTCTGTCTCACCTGGGCAGCCATGTCTACCAGCTGGGGCAACTTAAGATATTTGCCCTCGCCTTCCTTTAAGAAATCCAGCAAACTGCCTGAAAGACACAGTTAGAGAACAGATATTAAAGCTAAAACTTTATTGAAGCTACCATGGCTCCATCCCAAAATCTAGTGAGGTCATCAGCTTAGCAACACGTGATAACATCAAACCGTACAAAACACTTAAGTAACTGTTAAATGTCAACAACAGAGTCCTGAGTCGTTGCTCTAGTTAAACCGTCTTGGCTTGTTAAACAAATATTTGTCTTGGACTGAGGAAACGAAAACATGTGCAAAGGCAAGTTTTGTCCGAGGCCAAACACTTTGTGTTTGAAAACACGCTACACAGTGTGGAGCTCATAAATCATCAGGTATGAGGCCAGTGAAGAGAGTTACCTTTGCCCATGAACTCGGTGACGATGTAAATGGGTTCCTCAGACACCACGGCGTACAGCGGCACCAGTTTGTCGTGCCGTAGCTTCTTCATGATCTGGGCTTCCTGCAGAAAGGCTTCAGGGGACATGGTGCCTGGCTTCAGAGTCTTAATGGCTACTTTAGTCGTGCCGTTCCACGTACCTGAAAACAACGAATAAAAGTGAGCAAAACTGAATGAACAGGTCAATTCATCATGACTCCAGCAACAGTGCTAAACGGTTTGACAATTTATTCTCACACACACGCTAATAATTCAAGAATCAACAATAATAATAAACATAAATAGTAATAAACAATAATAAAAAAGTGTTAATAAACATTTATAGATTTAAGAATCCATATCAATCATAATATAATCCATTAACGGTAAAATTCACGTTTAAACAGTAACACACAAAACAGGTGAGACTGTCAGTTCATGACACAACAGTTAGTAACCCAGTTGCGTGTTGGAACACATGCAGAAACACAATGTGTAGAATTCTTAAGATAACATTATATCATGTGCAGGCTGGAGCATGTATCGGGCCGAGCCTTGAGACACGTAATGACAGATTTACTAACGCACATTAAATATGAAACAGTTTGAAATGCATTAACAGGTTTCATGAAAACCACTGTAACGGCTCCCATAATGAGGTTGATAAATGTGTCTTGTGTATCAGTCCTGCTTGCCTTATGGGTAACTAGATAAGTGACTGTATTGTGTGTAATAAACACAGAAACACTGGACCGTACCCATCCAGACCTCCCCGAAGCAGCCCTGACCCAGTTTGAGCTCCAGACGCAGAGACTCGCGCGGGATTTCCCACGCGTCTTTAGCTAGACCCTGAGTCTGTGGCTTCACTGTTGGGCAGACGGCGGTCAGTCGGTAGCACAGCCCGTCTGCGTTCTCTACACCATAAAACATAAGAGTGATGTCACAGACAATGATGTTATAGTGAGTAACATTTGTCATTTTACATTAAAGGAACGGCGCACCCCAGAATTAAAAACAGAAACCTGTAAAAGGACATGGCTGAAAAACAACCAACGGGAGGGCAGGAGACGATTATTCTTTACTTATCCTACCATCAAATCCATTAATCAACGTCTTTCAGCAAACTGATTAAAACCCTGAGGTGGAGAGTAACACAGAGAGAGCAGCACAAGGACTGATGGATGCTCATTAAGTCTTGACATCTTCTGACCACAAGACGATTCAGAACAGTAATTTTGTGCCTGTGTTACTCTCAGCGGGAGTATTAGTGCTAACACTGAAACTGACACTAAAACGTACATCGAAATTAAGCTGAAATAAAGTCACATTTAGGTGCAAGTACTAGTTGAAAATTACGAAACTTTTTCCAAATGGTATTAAAACTGATATAGTTCAATTTTAAGTAAATAAAAACAAAACTAACTACAATTAAATTTCAGCAACATCAAAAATAAAACACACTGACCTGTGTAATGTTTGACCAGTTTCTGTAGCATCTCAAACTGCGCTCTAGTTGTGATGTAATAACCTCCGTTGTCAAGCTTTCTGATTTTGTAATGTTTCACGTTGTCTCCCTTCATATCATCCCAGTCTCGTATAGAGAGAGAGTACGCCCCTGCCAAAAATCACCAACGCTCATTCAGAAACCTGTGAGGCACTGACATGTAATGTTTTGTTCATGGGACCAGAATAGGTCCAGGTTTTACCTTTAGTGGTCTCACTTTCTCGGACCAGGAAAGTGCCTCGCTGGTTTTCCGGAACCAGCAGGACTCGCTCCGCGTCTTTACGACCCATTTTACCGAAGTACCATCTGTTAGACAAACATTTGTCAGAAACGTATAAAGAAATACAACAATGGGCCTTGCATTAGTTAACTACCATAGTTTACCTTAGTTAACTACCATAGTTAACATGATTTAACTTACAACACTTCAGCATTTAGTTTACATTTACATTTATTCATTTGGCAGACACTTTTATCCAAAGAGACTTACAGTGAATTTAATGTGCACATATTTTTATCAGGACTTGGCTTCCCCTGGGATTGAACCCACTGCTCAGGAATGCTCTACCAGTTGAGCTAACAGTTTAAAAATTAATAATATGTTTTTAAGAGCTGTATCTGTTAACATGAATCCGCAATGAATTAACAAGATTAACAATGAATTAACAAGATTTACTTTAAACAAGCAAACAAAAGTTAGTCTGTTGTCTGTAAGTCAGGTGTGTTTGTTAGCACCGTGGCTCCGGGTGCGAGCGTGATGATGATGATGACTGGACAAACGCAGAAGGAGTAACTTACTCTTCTGCCTGAATGGAGTCTGCAGGGGCCACATAATTGCTGGGAATGTAACCCTTCTGGCCTGTGTTGATGGACCGCGCTTCCCACCAGTCACCTTCCCTGTGGGGTGAAGCAATGACACAACCGGCTTTATCACAGTTCATGTCCCTCACACCGAAAACAACCGTTTTATCAACAAAGCAACTGACAAAAAGTGGAGGAATCGAGGAATTCAAAACGTCAAAGTCGTCGGCCTAAGAGAGCTAAACCTGGTTAAGCAGACGATCTGTTACAAAAACACACGAACCCAGACAGATTTGGCCCTTAATGAGCTTGAAACACAATGATGGATTAACGTTATAAAAACACAATTTTTGCTGTGAGATCTTTATCTTTGCTGTGCCTCAGTGGGACTCACGTGTTGTTGATGATCTGAAATCGATCGCCCTTCTTGAACGAGAGGTCATCAGACGTCCTGGCTTCATAATCGTATAAGGCCACGAAGAAAGTCACACCACCTGCAGGGAAAAGTGAAACGGGTTGCATTTATATACTGCATGAAGACAACAACAAATCAAGCAGTACAATAAGTTAGATGCTGATGAATTGAACAATCCCCAAAGTTTCACTTTTCATTTCAAATTGAAGCACCAGATTATATTTCAGCCACACAATGGTTGTGTTTTAGAGTGAAGAATTTATAGACATTTCAAAACAACCATTGTTTGTGTTCCCAGCTCAGTTGTCTGTACAGTCAGCTACTATTAACTGGATTGCATAAACAATACGTACGTTACACATACAATAGGTTTTTCACCAACACGGCTTATGTACTGCAAAGACGATTGAATTTGACAGAAAGCAGAAAACCAGCACAGCTGAAAGGATTTTAAGTATTTGTAAGAAAAGAAATGGGCAGCATTAAATTTAACTCAGCCCTCAAAACCAAATGATCCATTAGTGAAGAACAGAGAAGATGTCTACAGCATTCACCACATTAAACAAATGACCTGACGCCGGTGTGGGTGTTGTAATTTCACTGCTAGTCTGTTCTGTTGGATCAGGTTTAATGTGGCTGGTGATTAATGGAATAAGATTTCAACAGCTTTATGTGAATATAGTTTAACGTTTATGTAAGTGTATCCTCTGCCCACTCGCTGACACAACATTCAAACTCTCTGAGTTCTCACTGGAATTAGCTGTTAACCGAGAGCTATCATATCAAACGTTGTCCTAAACGGCCGATATGTGCACAGCGCTTGCCCTGTGACAGGATATGATGCGATAAGAACACTATTTATAACCCCAATTGAATAAAACTATGTCGTTTACAGAACACAGACAAAGATCAAATGAGTCCGTTTGTCTGGTGTGGACAGACATCACATTTAAACTCAGACCCTCAGAGGCAGGGAAGCTGCGAAAACAAGGATGTCTTCATAAAACTGCCTGAAGCAGAGACGTCTTTGATCAAAGACGAATAAACAACTTTAGCTCTTTTCGTTTGTATTTCGGCCCGCTACTGTAGTTTGTGTCTCTGCTTGAATGTTTGAAGTTCATTGTTTGCCTGGTTCCAATTATATAATCTCTGTCCTTAGGTAACCTAGAATCTGTAATTGTAAGTTTAGCTAGTTGAGACTGGGCACAACTTTGTCTAACATAGACAAAACTACGTTTTGTTAATTACAAAACGTAATAGTTGTAAGCAACTGACACCAAAAAACAATGTTTAGACTAAGCATGAAAAATTAGACTTCCTATTGTACAAATAACAACAATTATTATTATAGGTTAACACAGCAATGTAAAAAGTATATACTTGTAAGTATGCATATTATAAACATAACATAATTGTATCACATGCACTTCTCCCTATAAGCTAAAAACAAAATTCTTCTACAATTCCTGAAATTAATATGAGCTCCCTTTTATTCTAGGAATTTACAAAATCTGCAGTAATTAAAATCTATCTTCATTCACACATTTTGTGCAGGACTGCAAGGTTCTTGGAGGTCAGAAACCGTGATCCATGACATCAAACATCTAATGTGTTTCTAAAGAGCTCTTGTTATCGCAGACAAAGCTTCTTTACAGATATACAGGCAGAATTCTTATCAGTTGTTCACTCACCTGTGACGGCACCAGGAAACGGGTTGCTCACGGCAACAGCGGAGAAGGCGGAGGACCCGCCAAAGGGTGTGATGACTGAGGTGGAGCCACCAAACGGGGTGAGCCCAGATGTTCTGCTGTTGTAGTTGTTGGTTTGGCCCTTGAGAGCCGGAGACTGACCCATTTGGGTGGGGTCTGGTCCGTAGAGGCCCATGTGTGAACCAGGGGTGGTGTTGGTGGCATCTGGGCGGTACTTCTGTGTGGGACCCTTGTCCTCTTTACTCTTGACACAGCCCATAGTCAAGCCTGTGGAGAGAAGTTAATATTTACCAGCTCACGTTACTGTTCACATATTTGCACAAGGAACACAATCGTGACCCAATCGCAATTTTATTGTAGTAGAGGACAACGCATCCTGGAATTGTAAGAACCTCAGTATAGTCACAAACAGTGGTTTAAATGCTGAACTCGCTGAAACAAACAGAAAAATAACTTTCAGGAAGCCAAACATTTGTTGCTATACACCTCAGGTTTACATTTGATCTCTTTATTTGACTTAAGAATGAATGGCACATGGTTAACAAACGCAAGAATTTCGTGAATCAGATGTGTAAGTTCAGCACTTAAAAACATACTGATGAATGCTCCAAAAATCAATAACACAGCTGTTCCCCTACTTCTTAAGACCTGATCAACATTCCACAACGTTTAGCAAGAGCGAAAGTGGGCATTAAAAGAGGGGAAGGCTTAAATTAGACCACAGAACTGTATGAACATCTGTTTCCCTTTACTTGCCAAATCAAAACAGATTTGCTGTCATTCCACAGCGACGCATCGCCAACCAAAACATGTCAGAGTTAATCACCCAGGCGTTTGAGTGACGCTAGGTCACCGATACAACCCTCAGCCCACACGAGGGCAGCCCCTTCACAGTAAACCGGGATGTGTTGATGTGTTGACTGCTCAGTGGGTCAATTTGATAAGAAGGCTTTAGCTTTAGAGGCAGAGCTTGTGAGATGACAGCATGTTCTCCAGACACCACGTTCCTGCTTGTGCTCCTGCCAGGCCTCCTTGTCTGGACTGTGTCTGGCCGGCGCTGGAACACATGCATGAAAAATGCCCTACAGGAACAGGTGGCCCTGGGTGGAGGGTTAAAAGGTACAGCAGGTCCACAGAAAACACTGATAGCTTGGAGTCTTTGTGTATGAGAGGAACAGGTGACAAACGAATAGTTTTACCCCAAAACTAATATTCTTGGATTACTATGACTGAACACAATTGTGAAAGAGCAACTGTTTACTTAAAACAACTTAAATTCAGTCTCCTTTTGACTTTGACACACAACACAAGACGACTTACAAAACACAATGCAGAACACTGATCTCATCACATGAGTTCTCATTATATAGAAGAGTTATTCTAGAAAAACATCTGCTTTGGTGTTCCACAACAAAATGTTAACAGCAATGTGAAGTAACAACAGGGCTTGTGTTTGGATGAACTAACCCTTAAAAGATAAAGGATAAAACACCAGAATTAGAAGAAAAATGAGAAGAGGACATCAGGACTGCATGCAGAGCAGACAAGCAGTGAACAGGAAAAATCTCGCTTTCATGAGACGGTGCCACTTGAAACAAATACGGAAACGTTTAACAAAAGGAAGAACTGAAGAGTTGGAGCGGTTAAATTGAGAACTCAGGAGAACATGTTCTGACAGGTGATGTATCTGCCCTTCCGATCACTTACGAAGGTGGAGATCAGGGAGAAAAGGCATCGCCTCCCCAGGACAGGATGAGCCTGTGAGGAGCGCGACACCTCCTCATAAACATGATGGTTTGGACGGCCAATGGACATGAAGAACCTGGAGACAAAGCTAACATCTGACAGAGTCATAAGACTCAAATTTCATGTTATTTTGAAGACTGGCCCTAAGGGGACAGCAGTAACCTTTCAATGAGGTGAATGTTTACACTCTTTTAACAAATGAGAGTCATTCAATGATATCTTAAAGGCATAAGAACCAACTTCTGGTACACAGAGAGACTGAGAAGAATGAGTCACGATCGAGTCGAGGATGAGTCAATAATCACGAGCGTGAGGTTCCGCAATTTCTAGATAAGGATTTTAAACAGAGGAATTTTTAGCCAATGAAATAAATTAAGCTAAACATGAGCAAAAATATATTCAAAACAACTTTTTGGGTTATTAACATTCCTTTTTCCAGGCCTGAAAAACAAATCAACAAATCTTAAACCCAAGGGTTTTTATAACCACTGAAACCCTGTGATTATTATGAGTGATTCATTGACATCAGCCATTCGTCCACATTGAAGGCACTGTGTGAAACAGCAACAGTGTTGTTGAATTCGGACTAAAAACTGTAGATTGTGGCCTGTTATCACAATCTCAGCTGTTCAGGGCTCAGTGTGTGACAAGCACACAGAGGTGACCGATGTCTCATGCGCTTTCAGAGATGACCGTACTGCAAAGAACACAGGTCATAGGACCTGCATGAAACCACTGTCAGCTCCCTGTTAATCCAGGCAGCCCTCTATTGAAAAGCAGAGTCAGTGATAGAGAGACAGACAAGGGGGGCATATGTCAGCAACAGGGGCGAGATTTTGGCAGACGATGGGACTGAATGAGACTGAATCTACATTATACATCCAGCTTAAACATGTCAGACATGTCTGTCTGAATAGAGGGTAAATCAAGTCGGGTCATACAAACTAAACCAATAAATAAAAGCAGTACGTCAACACAAGTGTTGGGTCAACCGTTCTATTACAGAGAAAACCACAAGTCAAGGAGAACCGTAACGTTCTACTGACCATTTCTACTACAGTGTAACCCTTTAACAAGACGGCAGTATTGCTAAGACTCGCTGTGAGAAGTTAAACCCCTTCAGAACTCTATTTAGACCAAACACACCAACTCTAGCTTGAGTTTAAGAATAAAGAACAAGTGGTTTGTACCATATGCCCTTCACTCTAAAGTGCTGCTACAAAAATCTGCAATTGAAACGTTGTCCACTGAGTTTTTTAATCATTTGTTTGGATGATAAATCTCTGCACCAAATACAGTGTTTGTAACTTCATACAAACATCTATCATCTATACGCTAATTGCAAAAACAAAGAAATAATGAAAACAAGCAATTAATGGACTTGCTTGTTTCTGTAGCAGTCTGTGACATCACTTCCTGTATTGCTTTGTTGTCCGTGCCTCTTACTGAAACAGGAGAAAATCACAGCTAAAGGGTTCATGCCCTTTATAGTACGTTTACTATTACAAAGACCTTTTAAGTGAGTCTTAGAGTTCAAGCAAAGGGTCATAAATCTCATTAGGCGGGTGTCATAGGTTACACATCTGCTAGGAAGGGTAAATCAACCCACACTGGTTAGCAGGTTGGACAGGGTTTGACTAGGGTTTACAACTGAACAAAGAGGGGCAATTATGGTAATGGGGTGGTATGTGATCCACAATATTACACAAAATACCACAATATTAGCAGTTGCTAAAACATGCATCCATACAAATAACAACCGGACCAATAACAACCAGAACACAAAACAAATTCTTCCAGGCTAATGGGAATCGGAAGCAAACTGAATCAGATCTAATACAGAATGAGGGAGATGACCATGGAGCAACAAATGAACAGCAACAACAAAAACATGTTCAGCTGAGGTACAACAGTTCACATCACCAATATTCAGTAAAGTTCACCACGGCCGTCTGCTGCGGCGAAACAGAGCTAAGCAAACTTCCTTTTGAGGCGATTCATTCTACCAAGGACACCTGCTGTGCCGGTCAAAGGCTGGAGCGAGGGGGGAAATCGGACAGAAAGAGATGGACATAAGAAAAGCATATAGCTGGACCATAACCACCACAGACACTGAGAAACACACAATACACAATAGATCGATCAATGTTTTAAAATCTCTCCTTTACTTATAAATTTACAAACTAACAGATGCTTATTGCCAAGTGACTTACAAACTAGGAAACAGCTTAAGCTATTTATCAAAAGGGTCACCAATAAATGTAACACACACAACACCTACAACTGCAATTCTTATGGCATCCAAACAAACTCAAAAGATTACACCCAACATCCCATAATGTATCCAACAGAGCCCATAAATCTCTCCCAAACAATTTCCATAACAATGGCATGGTTTTATTAGGTTGTCAGTCAAAGTACTTGTGGAATCGTATATAAACACATGCACTTTGCACAAAAAAATCTCATCATTGCATTAATAATGACGTAAACAACGACGTAAACAAACCACAATCTTACTGAACACCTAAATGCTGAATGTTTAGATGTGCAGAAGTTATTTACACCCGACTGCACAACTGCACAAGTCCTTATCAAGCGTTATTCAGATCTGAATAATGGGAATTTAAGCTAAACGACAGGCCTGCATTTTCCAATCTGCACGATGTTATGTTATAATGTCAACAACAGACAGTGACATTTTAGTTTCTTGTAAGTTGCGAACGGGACAATTGCACCGTTTCCCCGTGTGGGAAGTTTGGGAGCCACGTTTCAATTCTTGAGTTATGGGAAGCAAACACGGATAAGATAGTCCGACACTTGCAAACTTTGGATGAGAAGTTAAACTAGTTGAGATTTATACCGAAGTGGGGGGGACGCATAACTAAACAGCCTCCGTTGTTTTTGAGCACTTGCGTACCCGTTTAACACGGGATCAAGACGAGATCAGACTAGGCCATTTGACCAAACACTTCACAAAATACACCGTTTTCTTACCTTTACCGAATCAGTCCTTTTTCTCGGGGTTACATGCGCCTCCCGACCGCTTCGTCCTCGGTTCAATGTCTCAGAAGACGTTTAACGCGACATTGTTGCGTTTAACTGGGAAATCACAGCCTGTCCCTTTCCATAATCTCTCAATAGAGGAAAATCCGTGATGGGAATTATTAATCCAACCACGTTATTTGAGTTTGTTGATGGAAAATATAGCAGTAAGTGACCGGTCCTACCAAACAAAACCCTTTAAACCGGAACCGGTGCAGATAGCGAGGCTGCGCTACATGACAAAGCCAGGAATAGAGTATGAGCGCCCGCAGATGTTTCTCCTCCCTCCGCGGGTTAACTTGCTACAACGCGTATCACAATATGGCCGCCATAGGGAACGGGGATAGGAGATAAATCCTTGTTTCTCAGTTGTCGGCTTGAGGCGAGACACTCAGGCAGGGATGCTGTGAAGCACAAAACATCAGTTTGTCTTTCTATTGTGGCGATGTAAGTATAAACACTAGATGGTTGATGCGCTGTGGGTTTACCGGCCCCCTGTCGGTAAGATTAATGACTGCAGCTTCCAGGCATTAGTTTGCTGTAACACAACGTGGACACTAATGTTTTTTTCACGTTTGTTTTGTGTTTAAAGAGCAACCAGCGACAAGGTAATAAAAACTAGCTCGGTTTCGTGTCTGATATTTAATCATATGAAAATATTCAGATAATTGAGTGAAACTATAACAAGAAATAACAATTTATTGGTAGATGCTGACATCTAGTGGAGATGTTGTATTGCGACTTGTTCCACAACGTAAGTAAAAGTTTAGTCCAAAACTGTTGCGTCTGTCCTAAAAACTCTCTTCATTATTGCATGAATATGTGAACTTATTATATATTGTTATATATTATGAACTTATTATTTGCCTTATAGATTATAAGGCAGAAATTAGTCTTCGAAAGTCTTCAAACAAGTTATGGTAAGGAAAACTACTGAGGAAGTGTCAAGTGTTTTAAGTCTTTGTTCATTTTGAATGTAGGCAGGGCAAAAAACACAACCTGGTTTCTTCAGTTCAATGGCACGATTATGGTCAAATCCACAAGTTTACTTCAATTTCCCCTTTGCAGGAATCACGTTTGTTGATGAACGGCAACACATGGGCCAACAAGCAACAAAATTGGACCTCGGAATGTTCTCAGAATGTTCTCGGAACGTTCGGAACACCCCCGGAAGGTTTGTAGTTAAAACCCTAGTACTGCATTAAGACAATTGTTTCAGTTAATCAATAAGTGTATTTGTGTGTTTCTTATTTTACACATTATATACGCAATATTCACTTATAAATGTACAAATTGTACCATTTTATCACGTGTTAAACAGCTCATAGATGATAGTTTCCAATGCACAAATAATGGTATTCGACATTTAAACCCACATTCAGGTGGTTTTAAATATTGAATTCAGATCATTTAAACATGATGCATTGATTTGGTTTCAACACAAGACAAAATTCAGACCTGATCACAAACCCAAGGCGATGCATCCTCAGGTGGAAAGTTTGGGAAAACGGGAGCGTTCGTGGGTCATTTGAAACAGAACCACTTGGTGGCAACATTGAGATGAAAACCGACCTACGATCACAGGGAACCGAGATGCAGGTTCATTCTTCAACTAAATCACACACTACGTACAGGATGATTATCTAAGCGGTGACTTATGGTTTCGTCATACAACGTCATACCACGTCATAAGCCACTAAACGTAAACATGAGCGAATTGATCATTCATTCACGACTCCAGTTTTTTCCCACTTGTGTACGAAAAAAGCACCAGGGAATTAGTTTGTTCACGATACAAAACGTTTAAGTTCTTACTTTGCTAACGTGAAAGAACGTAAAGTTTGTGGATATAAATAGGATGCATTAAAATTTAGGATATAAGGATACATTAAAATTTAGGATATGCGCTTTTTGCTGCTACCGTAAGATTACATAGATAATCATTTCCGTTCCTCAAAGAAATGGGCATAATAACTGGTGCCATGAGACCAAGGGTAACATAGTTATGTTTCATAACAGCACAAAATGTCGTTTAGTAACTTTGAGACCGTACTGACTATCTGAGTCCTAACATTTAGCAGGGAAAGTTATAAAAAAAAAAAAATCACAAGCAAATTTCAGAACCGCAGCGATGGACAGCTCCCAGTTTTTGACCCTGTGACAAACGTGACGTTTTTAACATTTATTTTAATCGTTTCTTTTGTCGTGTCCAGCCTCTGTTGTCTCACGACAGAGAGTAAATGTATGTATGCGGTGGCTGATGTGGGTTAACGCCTCAAAACCCACGGACAGTCGATGCTAGTTCTCCCATTCACTCCCATTATCATTTAAAGTTGGAAAAAATGCGGATTGTCCTTTAACCTGCAATTGCGTTTTGAGGAAAGTTCCTCAAGTATGAGTGACTCGTTGGTCGATGAGGAAGGAGCTGTACTATTAAATCCCGGGAGGAAGGCTTGATGACGTCTGTGGCATGCTTAATGTGACTTACTGAAAAAAAGGCATGACTCCCTATTCATGGATAAAAATCCGAGGTAATCGGAGCTCGGGAGAAAAAAGTTTTGCGCAAAGATATGTAGACAAACGATTGCGTCTGATTTCACCGCGGTTTCGTTTATATTGGTTATTGTATAAAAGTGCAGGGGTTGAACCAGCGCGCACATAAGGAAGCGACGGTGGCGCTTGAGAGAAGAGGATTTTATCTCTCACACGATCCCTGCCGCACCCGAGTCGCATCCAACAGCGTTTCCATCCACCTGCTCTGTAATAGGTACGTTTAAATCCTCGTTTGCAGGCAAGGGGTCTTTATTTCGTTTAAACCAAGGAATTTCTTTTGTGGGGACACACAGACACCTGGATTTTCGTTTGTATCTTTTTGTCATCGGGAGAAGGATTCTTGCGCATGCATAACGCACATACAACTTTCCAAATGTCGTATTAGGAGCGGAAAATACAAATATATTGTAATATCGTTTTGGATTTTGTTAAGCGTTCTTAACCAAAGTTCGTGGCATCTAACTTTAATTGTATAATACAACGAGACCCAAGCGTCTGATAAGGCAGCGATCTGTAATATGGGCCGGGCTGTAAGGTGGCTCGTCTGTTGTTGTTTTATTAACTTTCTTCTATCTTTGCAGCATGGCCAGATCCACCAAAGCGACTTTAGCGTTGCTCATCTACGGAATTATGATACACTACAGCGCTTACTGCGCGCCTATTGGAATGACTTTTCCCAAAATGAGGTACGTAAAGCCCATCAACATGTTTTAATACAGAACAGCCCGCCATGGGTCTAGATTAATTCTGGAGTCTAAATGTCTGGAGTTCAATTCTAGACTTGATCCATTGAATAATAATCCACGAATCTCTTACGTTGAGAGTCGCGACTGCTAGATTTAAAGCAAAAGACAAAAGATGGAGAGATTTGAGGCTTCAAATAGCAGCAGTCCCATAATATTTTCCCCGGGGATTTATGCAAAGCTACGGTGGGAGGGCGTTCGCATTGCCAAGAAGGAAATTCGTACCCGGGACAGAAGATGCGATGAAGCTCATGTTAAAATGAGAAAGATATGAATATAACAAGTGGCTTGTAAGATGACGGTACAGTGGCGTCACGGTACAAACCGGGGGAAACGAATGGGATTGCAGTGAGGGATTTATCTTCACCTCCAGTTCTGTAGTGGGACTGTTTGTGGTGTGATTCTCAAGGCAACAATACCTGATGCTTTTCACAAATCATACAAACTCACTACGGGCAGAATTGAGCAAACTTAAGCATTATATGTCTGCTATTAAACTACAACAGGTCTTCTCCCGATCTTATTTGCTCCATAAGGAAAACGCGTTGGTCCTGTGTGTTTGCAACACTGCGTCACTGAAACGATTGTTTACGCTGTTTTCATCTCCCATTTTAAATGAAATCATTTTTGCCCAACATTATATCTCTAAAATCTGAAAGCTCACGATGTTTGCGTCGCCGTAATCTTTCTTTCAACATGTTTTCCTATATTGCAGACTAGACAATGATGTATTTGACGAAGACGGAAACTCGTTAAGCGACCTGGCGTTTGGTGCCGATCAAATTGCTATACGAAGCCCCCCATCTCTGACGGATGATCTATACACGCTATACTATCCTCCAGAGAAAAGGTACTTTTTAACAATTCAATGTCATTGTGTTTAGTTTATGTTCCGCTGTGTCTGTTCGTTGCGTTCCCTTGCGTTTTTTATTTGTGCTTTATGTTGCTGTTGATATTTGCATCAAAGTGACTATATAGTCGAGAATAGCACACAGTAGATAGATAGATAGACAGACAGACCGACAGATTTACTTTGAGGAAAGAAAGAGGTATTTTAAACGCGTTTAAGAAGAATACAATTAAACCAGACTGAGTTTTATTTATTTTTGCATTAAACGTGTTATGTGGCATTTGATCACTGATATTATGTGTTTGGCGTTTTATCTCAGACGGCATGCAGACGGACTGTTAGATAAAGCCTTGAGGGACATCCTGGTTCAGTTAACAGCAAATCTGCATTCACTGATGGCAGTTCGTGTAGGGTAAGGGCATGCAAAGCGTTTCCCTGCAGTCACTCTCTTCCTTCTTTTATTTTAAATTGTCCTGTCTTGACTTTCTGTTGTCTTTATTTTCCTTTTGCATTTGCATTTATCGCGTCTTTGTCTCGGGGTCGCGGAGTTTGGTTGTGAACTACAACACATTGATGAAACTCATTCATTATTATTTCTAACGTTATACCGTCTCTGCTGCACGAATGCATCGTGTTCCCTGCCGCAGAAAAATGCCGATGCGCCAGAATACATTCAGTTACCGATATGCATTATTTATGAAGCTTGTCTGACGGATCTTCTTTCGACTCGTAATATATTTCGTTGCAATGCAAACGAAAAAATGTCCCGAGACCCTGTTATGCCTTTAAATGTGACAACAGAATTGAACTTTAACTTAAACCCGTCAATGCATTTTCTAGCCTAATAATAGTTTGTATATTTGCAGCGGAGGAAGCAGCGAGGAAGATGAGTCGGAAACGCTATCAAAGAGGCATTCAGACGGGATCTTCACCGACATTTACAGTCGCTACCGAAAACAGATGGCCGTCAAGAAGTACTTAGCGGCGGTTCTGGGACGAAGGTACAGACAGAGGGTTAAAAACAAAGGACGTCGATTTACTTATTTGTAGCGCCGACAAAACTGCCCCAATTGCCCCCCATGTGTACATTCACCCCTAAGATCAAAGTCATTCTATAACTGAATATTCAGTGCATCGCTCCTGTGTTCTTTAAACATGTATTTATGTATGAAGTAAAGCCATTAAAATGAATATTTTACTAATAACATTGTTTTTCTTTTTGTACAAAAGCACTTGAAACCGCACAGTAATACTTTGTGGACCAACCGTTTTATTTTTATGTATATAGTTATATATGTTACCAACAAAAACCATCAGGTGAAAAAAAGAGAACAGTTGTGATATCTTCTCAAATCCATCATCATATGCAGAAAATAAATAGATTTAAAAAAAGACAATCAAAGTTCTGAATGTTATACTTATTTTTGTAATCTGCAAGAGTTTTTTTTAACCCATGTTTATTTTATTCGGTCTGTATATCACAGGGCTGAGTGGACATACAGTAGCTGCCATCTTTTTTAACCCACCCGTTTGTGAAGGGATCAAATCTCATGTCACGTAAATGAAATGTGATTGTCTTGCCTGTGTTTGTGACAGGAGACGATAGCAAGTATGCCTGACTAAAAAACGACACTGGAGTAACTGTAGTGTTGATATATTTGTTAAAATATATGTTGCATTTCCACAATCTTTGTGAATGCTTTATTTTCTTATGTATGCTCCATTTTAATCTCTTCCACGGTTATTGTATTGGTCCATCCAATGTGCATTAGAATAATTCCGCCTTGAGAAAGCAGTCGTTGTTGTTGTCTTAAAAACGCTACATTGACAAGTAAACTCTCCAACATGGAGCGATTTAGAACTGAATTGAGCTATACACGCCCTACATTATCAAATGCATGCCTCGCTGAGCCCCTAAAATGTGTTGTTGAAACGGGCTCTTTGCATGCTTTTCAAAACCGCTGTGGATGGCTTTGTGTTTTCTGACCTGTGGTGAGGCTTTGTTCTAATGTTGTATAACACAGAAGCTGTGAATGCCTTTGAATGTGCGCTCTGCAGCTAGCCCGAGCCGATATCTACTGACTAATCTTGTGTTAAGGCTGTTAAAACATGCCGGTGAAAAAATAAAAGAGATCTCTTCTGCAAATCTAGAGCAAAACTAGTGGGTGGTGCCCTGATAACTGTGAAAGCTTCTAATGTGGTGGTACTGTCTTATTTGCTCTAAACGCTTCTAAAATTAAGATTAAGCGTAACGTTTTGTTTATCACCTCATTGTAGACCTAGAGAAAAATCTGTTGTGTTAATGCTTATCTGTAACTGGTGCTGGTGACTGAGGGAATGTGAGACAGAGAGAACGGGGTGGACCTTGTGATCCTTACAGTGACCATTTTCGTTTCATTTTCATGAGCGAATAGCGGAGAGATATTGTATGTTTGGTATAGACATCTATGTGTAGATGAGGGTCAGACACTTAGACATTAACCATAACCCATTATCACTAAGTAGGGACAGTACAAAAAAATATACTGAATGCAATGCAGGAGTACCCTATATATGTACTGTACGTATGTATCTATGTACTGTATTTATGTGTTGATATATGTGTGTATACACATATATAGATGACACCTGCATTGTATTCAGCATATTTTTCTTATTTATCCACTAATTCAATATGTAAACTGTTGTCCCAGGCATGAAATCAATCTTTCTTCAATTTGGCATTGTCCCCCAGGCTTTATGTGAGTATGAATGTGTTTTTGAGAGTGTTGTGTGAGGAGACGGTGTGTGTGTGTGTGTGTGTGCAGGGAGGGTGGGAGGCGTTTCAATGGCTGAGTGTGTGTGTGAACATAATGATGTTATGAAAGATGATACGGCTTTGGTGCCTTGTGACAACTTATGATAAAAATCGCCACTTATCACGGATGGCAATTTTAGTGGCCCTACAATGCTGCAAACTATTAGATTGCATTTCACCGATTTCATCCTTTTCTTTTCGTTTAAAACTTGGTTCAGCTAAAGAAAGCATGGCCGGTGTATATTGTGATCAGCTCTAATGATGAACTGGTGTAAGCAGTATTCATTATCTGGATTGTTTAAGCTGATGAATGTGTGTAAATGTGGCAAGCATGTTTTTATAACTATCACACTGTAGCCCAACTAATGTAGAAGTCCGTGAATCTTCAGTAGGTTCTGTGTTGTTTCCTGTTGCACTGATTTGTTGACAGCGAGAGCAAAACCCAACGGACCCCAGCACAGCCTGTTGTGTACATTTCTGACAGCGCCAAAAGCCTTAATGTGAAACTTTGATCTATACCTGAAACATTATGTAACAAGTGAATATTAGCCAGTCACATCATCCTATTACCACGTTTAACTCCTTAGGGGGTGACATTTTTAAATGTTCAAATAAAAAGTGTTGTAAGATTTGTATGAATAAATTTTTGTAACCAACACGATTTCTAATGGATGTCTAATCTTTGAAACGTTACCCTTTAAATGTCTCAGTCCATGTAAACACACAACTCTGGGTGAAGTTGTTTTTTTCTACACAAGCACACTAGGAAGCGCACGCTGTGACACTAATGATAGGCCAAAACTGCTGCTGTCTAATTAGTCCAATTCAGATACTATGAATCTCTATATATCACTGTGGCTGAGCTGAGCGAGAGTGACATGGATTTAATTTGTACTCACAATATTGAGGACATCAGAACCGGCATTATGTCAATAATCCTGGGCAGACAGATCAAGAGTTACCCTCAATGATACACCAATTAAACACTGACAGGAAAAAACATGCTCATATACATGCAAACATGCAATGAGAGGACAATGCATAGATTTCAGATTTCTACTGTAAGCGAACATAACAGAAGCACAAACAGTCACATTTGTGTGAAAAAAACCAAAGACAACAAAATTACACCGGTGGCAGAAGATTCTGTGCTGTCTAGGAAATAAAATGACTCACAGCACTGAGAAGACATTTGTGTTTCTGCCATCGTTTCAGGCGACTACACAGGTAAGTCAAACGTCTCGTCTCGCTAAACTGAGTTACACAACAACACGCATTTGACAATATAATATTGTTATAATCCAGTAAATGTGATTTTGAGTCACAGCACAGAAGCAATACAACACAAAAAGTGCTTTTAAAGAGGACAGAAAAATCATCAAACACCATAAAATGTGATTTCAGGCGTTCTGTTTTTCCATTTCAGCCAATGAAATACCAACCCAGAGAAACTCAAAACAACAGGCCTGGCTCGATATTGTGTTAAGCTTCACTTTTGACAAATGTCCATTGCCTGTGCCATCCTATAAAAAAAGTCTATCCAACAAAGGGGCTCCAACTGAGATTCCAACAACCTTCCCTAAAACTCAGTATTGGGAGATCTCACTGCTCACTCTCTGTCTCATATCTCATGTTCTCCTTCCTGCCTTCCAGCCATTCATCCAAGCCAGAATGAGACCTTCAGTCAGTCTTATCTTATAAAAGTCTGGCCATAGTGGGAAAAATGTCACTTGGTGTTCACCTCATAATGTCAAAAATACTGCATGGCACAAGTAAATAAAAACTATGCCCTGGTAAAATTGAGGCACCTGTGCTTCAAGTTGGTCTGGAGATACAATCCCAAGATCTGCAATAAGTTCTGGTAGACGATGATGGAAATACTGCAATATATGATGGAAAATATTTTCTAACCTACTAGATAATATTAAAGCCACAGGGACTACCATACAGTACAGACATACACATCTGTTGTGGATATATCAAACAACACTAAAGAAAACACAATTCCTCAGTTATCCACGAATCTTCAGAGGTTTCTGTGTTCAGCATTGTGAGTTTTCCATGATCGTTCCCAAGCTACCACATGTAAAAATAGAAATCTGTGTTGCGTGGTGGTGTTGTCCTGGTACACTTTCTCTCCGGCTGAGAGACAAAAGATGAGAGTGGAACTCGACCCGTGGGACCGGTCTGAGGGTGTGGCTACAGATCCATTAGTGCGATCTGATCCGGTGGTCCATGCAGATGGCAGATCCTTGTTCCCATAGTCAGCTAACCTAATCAGGGAAGTGTTGCTGAGCAACAGGCCACAAAGGAATATGCATATTTGTAGGTGAGTCTGTGTACACACATAGTTTGATGGAAAAAGAAAAGTTTAAGGCAATTTCTTTGGAATACCACAAAGACAAAGCAAGTTATGCTCTTAAATATTGTTTATATAAGAACACAGTTTTAGCAAAGCCTGAGGAGAACCGCACATTTATTTTCCCAGGTTTGGTTCCAAGGTTAGACTGCTTAAAAAGCCAAGCTGTATTTATAAGGGCCTCAGAGGAAGGAACTAACCTACAGCAAAGCTTCCTTCAATTAAACCTGTGAAAATGAAAACAACAGCCAGGCTGAAATCACACTGAGCGCTTCCATCTTAGCCTTGCCCCCCTGTTCTCCTCATAACCCCTTATGCTGCTCCTTTACTACACTCCTGAGGCGCTGTAGCTTTTGAAAAGGTGGGTGTGAAGTGGGGGCTAAGGGAGGGAGGG
>JBAJNP010000910.1:0-74782 GCA_036877545.1 Yasuhikotakia modesta | reverse complement strand
CTTCTGTACCCTATTTAAACCTGTTGTCTACATATTGCCTCCAAAATAGCTGCCCAGAGGCTTTATTTAAATATATGGTGGCAGAGTCACTTTAACAATTCAATGCACACCACACACTAAATAATAGGCAAATTATTTCTTCAAATATATTTTCTTTATTTTAGACGCAACAGTTTTCTTCCATCTATAACAAATGCTTCAGATGTCCACCTAGAATAAACTGTATAAATATTCTGTACTGACTTCTGCCATTGACTTACAATAGGAATAAAGAATAAACAATCATTAACACCATTTGGCCACAAAAAAAAAAACTGGGTGAGCCACTGTTCCTGAAGATCATTTCAATCCTTAGCTTGTTAATTGAAATTGTTAACAATTTATTTTTGTGTTTTGAATTACCTTTGTGTATGAAAAGTGCTATAAAAATACACTTGCCTAAACTTGCCTAAATAGGCTAGCAGAGAAAGATTAAGCTGAGAATGAGGTGGTTATGCAGTTGAAAGAGCTAAAGTCTGGGGCTAATCAGGTGTGGCCAGGCTCACTGTTAGTCAGGATAAAAGGAAAGCCTGGAAAACATGCTTATACCTTTTCACCTTTCCTGTAGGGACAAGGATTCAGACCTGGGAGTGACAGATCCTGGCCCAACCTTTGCTTGCATCCACAGGGTATTAAGTGTGTTTTGTGATGGTGATGGCCTGCCACAATGCCTAATCCCTGCATTCTTTCATATAATTGTTACCCATAATCCTTAGGATTTTAAATGGCACATGAAGACTTACCTGCTGCTAAAAGCGACCTGCTGCGTTGTGGGAAATGGACCCTGTCTATCCTGTCTAGGCCTTCAATTTATTTTGCAAATGTTGTGCCACCAGAGTGGCTGCAATCTTGGTCTCAGGCAGCACATGCACAGATCGCCCATGGTCTGAATATTGACTGTCTGATGCATACTGCATAAAAACGCGCTAGTGCTTTCTCTGCCTGGCAAGCTTAATTCTGATTGGCTGTTGATGATTAAATATAGATATAAAAATATAGCCAAAATTTGCATTAAAAATTACAGCAAACTATGGTAGGTCACTCTTTGTGTCAATCAAACGGCCACTTCCTGTCAAGTGGGCGGCTCTTGGACAGGAAAAGTTTCCCTTAGTAAAGCCACCGTTTTAATGTACCCTTTTTTTACACCTGTGCAGGTTATTTCCACAGACACCTGTGCTTCTGTTTTCCTCCGCTAAGGTATATTCAGTTTATATCAGAATCAGTTTTAGACATCATTATAACAATGAACACAAACGAAGACCCTTTTTAATACAACAATCAATGCCTGATTAAATTTGTTAGCTAGCATAATTATGGAGACGCTCAGCAGGAATTCTGGTGACACAAACAAGAGAGACAAAGACAGAGTTTGTTCCTGTTTGACAATGCTTTAGCACATCCTGTGCATACCAATTATTAAGGTCTATTTTCTAATCTACCATCACAGCGTGAACTTGAATAATGATGGCCTGATTTAATTGCAGGTAAATTACAAACTGTATTTCCTGTCAGTTTCAGAAGACTGAGGTTTGGTATCTATTTGATAACTGTCTTGTATTTATGCTGATGCTGAACGGGTGTGGTTAGACTAGCATGCTGGTTCAGGCTAATGTAATTTACTGTATATTGGTACGATGCTGGTCAGACCTGGTTTGGTAAGCTAAACCTACACAGCCAACTAATAGTGAACATGGTTTAAGAGGTCAACCAGCATTGTCCTCTCTATATAAGATGTTTGAACCAGGTAATCAAACCAGCATCCAATGACCAGCATGCAAAACACAAATATGGTTTTTCATCAAGGTATTTATTTAAACAATTTTGTATCTGTAATGCCAATTTGTAATTATACAGTCCATTAAAACTTAAAAAACAATTAAATAGTGACAATTGATTTATTAGTTCTCAGTTATAAAAAATGTTGCAAAAAATATTGAAGTTTTATATCTTTTTAATCATACTTTTTATCGAAAGGTAAAACTTTTTAGAATTATCCAATTTCTAAAGCTTTAATTGCACCTAACGCAAGCTTTCCCATAAGACACTTTAGGCTCCGCCCCATTTAACAGCAATGTGACATTGTTTTCCAAGCCTGTCTCATCATTACAGAGACATGAGTCTAAAAACGCAATCAATTCCACTCCTCAGATAAACCTTCCCAGGGTGCAACACTCACCTCACACTAGAATCACTGATGTGAATTCTGTATAGGTGTTTATAGTTTTCTGATGTCTCCAGTCAATGTCATGTGGCGATGACCCAACAATGCAATGCACAAACAGTAGGGCTGTAGTGTGATAGCCACGAATAACCTGGAGTTCTGAACATCATAAGATCTCATTAAGATTTCCACTGCCACTACAATATGAAGATCAAATCCAATATTCACAGCTTTTAAAATACTGTATGCTTTCACAATATTTTTGATAAAATATCTATTGTGAAAAACCACTTATTTTTTGTGTAAAACAATTTTATTTGAATAATGCAAAGGTGAAATGAAATTGTTGCAATAAAGAAAAATTGTGGGTTTTTTTTCCTGAGCATAATAGATAAAAAAAAATACCTTTCCATGTTAACAAACTTCACATCTACTTTTAAATTACCCCAAAATAAAAAAAAACAGTTACAAATGCATGTATAAATTGTCAGCTGTGTTTGAAATGCTAAGTATCTCGAATATTTCATGTTTGTTAAGTGACACCCTTTCATGCCATTATGAATACTGAATTCCTTTGAGAAATTAATTTTGTTACTTCTTTTAGCTGAATATGCAAATAAAGCATGTGAATATGCATGCGCTGTATTATTTTGCAAAGGTCATGACCTCGGTTCCATTTAAATGCCAGTCTAAGAAAGATGTCGTGTTTACGAGCGATGCTCCAAATATGGTGTAAAGTGCTAAAAAACCTTGGAAACTTTTAACACTCCTCAACATTATTCTCCCGTGAATGCTGAGCGAACCCTTCTGAGATACGTCTCCCTAAAGGTTTAAAACAGCTAACACAGTCACTGTTATGTGGCATATCAATCGATAGTTGTGGTTTCCTCAGGTTGTTGTTTGGATTCTAGTCATTATCCAGCTATTCTCTCTCGCTCTTTCTCTCTCTCTGTCTGAGTTCTGAGCCGTGGACCATAATAATTGGAAGTGAATACACACATTCTCAAGGATGAACATGATGTATTGGGATTCTAAAACTGAATTGAACTTCACAAGAATTTAACATCCATTTTAAAAGATCTGTCACTGTTGTTTTTATTTTTGAAAGCTATCCATCGAAGTGAAGAGGAAAATGGAATAAAGAAGCTGCGTAATTTATTTATCACAATGAACTTTTTTTAAAAAAACATCATATTAAGTGCCAACTACTGCACAAAAACTGAGATCTCTGCTTCTTTCAATGCTATGGTTCCAAATTTCTCTCAGTGTCTGTTTTTTTCTTCTGTGTTTCCCCTGAAGCTTTTCTGAGCCTCGGGGGAGCTGGAACCTAAGAATTGGGCTCACATCTCAAAGGGAAAGCTAGTGGCCCTGTATTCAACTCAAACCTCAGCCATGTGTCAGCTGTGGGTGTGAACTGTGAGTATAGAATGTGTGTGTGTGAGCAAGTAGGAGAGAGAGATAGAAAGCGAGAGAGAGACTCAGAGAGAGAGAAAGAGAGAGCGAGAGAGAGAAAGCATTGTTCGTAATGATCAGCAGCATCTGTTTGAAGGTTAACTCACCATATTTATTGATGACACAGGTCCAATGCTATTTACGTAGATATCAACATCAATGACTGTGGGTTTAACTGCAGAGAGAGAGAGAGACTTTTAATCATACAGCAAAAAGTTTATACAGAATAAAGTTTTTCTTAAGTACATACAATACAGCCATTGTTGCTTTAGAGATTGGGGGCCTTATATAAGAATCTTCTTTGCGAGTAAAAAAGTGTATTTACCCTGAAGTTGTTAAGAAATTTTTCACCATTGCATAGTAACACAATGTTATTGCATTTATTATACTGTAACCAAGCTACATTGTAATCGAAGCTCCAACCTTACTCACTATTGTAAGTCCCCCAGCTTTACAAATGAATCACAGAGCATAACAGTGCTAACATACTTGTAAGACATAAATACAATTATTCATACCATCTCTGTACACTGCTACACTGCTTTGTGTGTCACATTCATCAGTGACTAAAGATTATGTGATATTACATTTGATTGATATGATATACAGTATAATGTAATATACAGTACGTCTAATTATTGCATAAGTTTAAAGCCACAAAAAGGATCAAGATATCTTGACTTACAATCACTCAGAAAATGTATGTATGACAATGTATAATGAGATTAATGAATAAACTGCCTGCGGACTGAGGTCAAAATGTTGTGATGTCATCTCATTACATAATGCTAAATTCCTGAATCCATCTGAAAGAGATGAAATCTCTTTATACAGGGTTTCCTCTTTGAGTAGTTGATCACAATAATCTGCGTTTGTAACTATTGGTTT
The DNA here is from genome assembly GCA_036877545.1 of Yasuhikotakia modesta. NCBI lineage: Eukaryota > Metazoa > Chordata > Actinopteri > Cypriniformes > Botiidae > Yasuhikotakia > Yasuhikotakia modesta. The sequence continues at coordinate 70,242 of JBAJNP010000910.1, read as the reverse complement.
GATTGGCACTAAGCGTGGCCGAAAGCTCACGTCACTGTTGAGAGATGAAGTGAAAAGCCAGAGAGGAAAAAGTGTGAAAATTTGAACATGAGTGAAAGCTTCATGTGACAACCCTCCATTAGAAAAGCATTTCGGGCAGACAAAGACTGAAGACGTGGAGGAGGGGTTAATTTTTCACAAAACCAACAAAATGACAAAAAGGCAGAGAGTCAAGTATAGACGCATTTATATAATTTTGATAGCAGAGTACGGTGTCGGCTGAGGGTTCAGGCTGTGATTTTCCCGCACTGCACTCAATAGAAAGAATATTTATAGTTGTGAATTTATAGATTTGTAGATTTGTTCTTAGTAAAAGAGTTTTGTGGCCAAAAATATTCAATATTCAGCACACAAACTATTACAGCATGTGTGTGTGTGTGTGTTATCCATCTGATTTTTCAATTATTTTAGGCATCAAGCACATATATTACATAGTATTCTATAAAACTAGTTTTAATACTATACTTTTAAAAATTAAAGGGTTTAATTAATTTCCTCTTGCTGTTGTCTTGTTTCCTCAGTCAACCTCTGTCCGCTTCTGTTATTCCTCACGCGTTCCAGTGGGCATGATCCCCTCAGGTGCGTGCGATCTTAAATATGAGCATGACATTTTCAAACTCCTCTTTCATTTCCTAAATGTCTCTTTCACTGAGCATGCATCAAAAATAGAAAATCCCATCTTTGTCAGAATTAACAAAATGACAGTTACTGAGCTGTCATGCTGCCTGATGCCTACATAGACAGCTGCCTTCTAAGGCAGCATTCTAATGATTATGGAACCTCGTAAGTGACTGATTTGGAGCTCTACATAGGAAGTAATTACGCACATCATATAAACAAACCCTCGACACAGGAGACTTGTAATTGATTTTAATGATGTTTGACATTACCGGTTGCTAAGCTAACAGCACAAATCTCTAATAGGTATGCTCTAACAATGTTAGGTGTAAGAACATTACCCTAATTTTTCTAATAAATAGCAAAAACATAAAAAAGGTTATTTTGAATGTTCTAGGAATGTTTAAAAAACATTTAGTTTGTAGAACAACTTTGGAATAGTGTTTATATATACATATATATACATTAAATATAAAGTATTGTCAAAGTATTCAAAATGTCAAAGCATTCTTTTCAATCTCATTCTTTTCAATTCAATGAACTATTTTTGTCAATACTTTTCCATATTGAATAAAATAGAATCTGAAAACTGTTTACACACTGCATTCTGGGATTGACTTTTTTACTTAGAATACATAATAAATGAAAGCAACACAAACCAAAATGAGCCACAACAGTCTTTGTGTGCAGGACTCTTATACCTTAAAATCCTGTCTCTGCGTTTTAACTGGACTAAACTATCCCCCTTTGCATATGAACTGCTACAAACATGAAGCATTTATTAGACACTCAGTCAGAACGAGAGCAATGTGTAACTTTTACTGCATGTGTTTGATAAATTATAAAGAACTGTAACACACTGCTGTCAACTTTGAATGTGATATGGGAAATAAGAGCTAAGTAGCATGAATATTTCATTACTCATACTTCACGTTCATCATCCAGTGTTCCGTTTCATAGCTGGAAAATTACATTTACAGTTTGTAATTGCTTTCCATTTAAAGCAATGCTACAAATTATACAGCTATTGTTGCTGAGTTTGGATAACGTGCAATAAAGTTAATGAGCTTAGTGTTTGGAAGTGGACACGAGATGTTGGGCATCCATTCTCTTCTGCTAACCGATAACAGATAAGGAGTCTTTGCTTCCTTAAGTCAAGGGAGAGGGATGGTTAATGTCACTGCGTGTAAACTTCAGTTTGGTAATCATCTGGTGTCCACTGGCAGCTGTCGGGTGCGAGGGTCAGGGGCCTGTCTCTGACAGACCATGTCTGCTCATTAGACTGAGGGTGAGGACAAGCCCCTGCATCCAATGTCACGGTAACTCATTAATCGCCCGATGCACAGATGTGACCACAGAGAGAGAAGAGGAACAGAGAGAAGAGGAGTTGAGAGGAGAGAAGGGGAGGGGAGAGAGGAGAAGATGAGTGGAGAGGAGAGAAAAGGAGAACAGAGATAAAAAGGGAGGAGTGGAGAGGAGAGAAAAGGAGGGAAACACAGATAAAAGGAGAGGAAAGAAGATGAGGGGAGAGGAGTGGAGGAGAGGAGAAAAAAGGAGGAAACAGATAAAAGGAGAGGAATGGAGAGGAAAGAGGAGGAGAGTAGATGAACGGAGAGAAGGAGAGGAGAATAGTTGTTAAACACAATCTGCACTACAAGACATTGCTGTAAGGCAAAAAACAATATTGGTCCCATCATAATTAAACAAGCGTCTACAGCAGAAACATTCAACACCTCATAATCAGCTACAGTTTCTAAATGAAGAACTGATGACAGGGAAATCCCAGACAGACACTGTAGAGAATAAACAAACAAACAATTAAATTGTTTATTTAAGTAACTAAATAAATAAAAAATCTAAATAATTAATGCGTTATGTTGATATGAAATCAGTAAGCATAGTTGATAATTAAATTACTGCAAATCACATTAAGGTGGCAGTTAACACATTGTACTAAAAAGTGATTAACAGACCGTATAGTTTACATGTGTGATACACCAAAACGTGCAAAGTGTGCGCTGAGAAAGGGAAAGCAAACATTTTAGTCCCTACAGACTCTTCTCAGGACTTCATATGTTGAAAGGCAAAGCTAATTACAAGCAATGAGTAAACACACTATATCATAATCAACGCTGGCTAAATAGAATTAACCAATGAACAATCACCACTCCCATTGAGAGAGAATGTTACTAAAATGACACACCCCTTAGGGCCAGATAGATTTTAAGTGCAACATTCAAAAGAAAAGTAATTGTATCTTTAATAATTAACTTGCACTATTGGTGTAGATCAAATAAAGTGTTTGTTAAAACACACTAGCATAAATTTCCTGTCACACGTCTACATTTGGTCAACAATCTTCCACAGGTCATTTGCTTAAACCTTGTTTGATTCTGTTATCAGCTACCCAACTTCCATTTGTACACAACTGTGTAATAGGATTTTAACCTAGGTCTGCTTGCACCCACAACACAACTTCACAGATACACTAAGAAACCTTATCCTATTCAGCAATGCAATTCTTATGTATGCCTCTCTATCGCCATCTCTGTATCAAACATAAAACTGCAGGCAACTTAGTGTCCTCCTCAAATGAAGTCAAAATGAGATTTCTAAAAAAACAGATGATAATCTCACTGATGTAAATCAGTCATAGAGATAAATGTGATTAAGGAGGGTGTTTAGAACACTGATCTGATATGTTTGTTTTTGACCCCAAATTTATGTGTCTTAAGATTAAGCACAAAAAATAAAGGAAAACAGAAAGAGAAACAGCAAGACAGAAACAGAGTAAAATCTAGATCGTACAAAGCTCAGACTTGCTCTGAAACTCTAACTATGACACTCTAAAGCTTTAATTTCTCTGGCTCTGCTAAGCAGTCATCAGTATTCCTGAAGGAGCGCTTTAGGGCTGCCTGCATCCCTATTGAACCCCGTCATGAACAATTCAAAGGCTGGATTTTAAGATCAGCTTCCGCTTATCATTTAAAGAACAATCTTGTACATTTATTAGCACTTCCATGCTACAAACTAGTCATTCTTACAAACATTGCTATGCAAATTGGGTCTTTACAAGTTTTATGTCTCGGCCAATTAAATCAGAGGTTGAGAGTTTTAAAGTCTACAGGTTATAGATCCAGGATCATTTTGCACAATTTGATTGGAGGAAGAGAAATTTTTCATATAATGGATTATAATTATTCTTCTTGTGCCGCATGAGTTCCCTAAGGTTTATATAACATGAATATTGCGATGTGCAGTCATTATAATAAAGTGCATGTGTTATGCAAAATGCAATTTGACAAATAGCCCTTTGGGACTCTAATGGTTTAAGTCCTACTGTTAGCAAGCGGACAGGTATTGATGGTGACATATAGCAAAATGGTTTCTCTAATAAATTTACAACCTTGTAATGTTATCCAGGGGAGGCTGACAGTACAGTGGGTGGCTGGTTGCTTAGAAGCACACGTAAATTGCACCCGGCATTCTGATTCGCTAATGAGATTGCATCCATAATAGCATGAAAACTGCATGTCATAGCGAACATCACTATGTCACATTCACTACTAAGGGCAGAACATTGTAAGTGAGCACTGAAGCCTGTTGCTCATTTCTGTTTCTTTGCTATACATACAGCTGTATATTTTTATCTCCTCTGAACATGCAGGACCATAAAACGCTCATCCAATCAATGTATCCGGTCCAAATACAATGCTAATATTTCATCCTGGAGGTGTGGCTTTGGAGTATGCTTTGAATGGAGGGCGGGATTATATGCTTTCAAAGCTAGCTTGCTATTGCTAGCACTGCCTTTGACCTGTTGACTTCACCTTCTTCAAAATTGTCCTTCCTGGAGTGCCATTCAAAGGTCACAAGAAAGCTGCTTGAAATGTGAACTATGACATGGCCGGACAGAGGAGCAATTTATGTCTCGCGCTCCATCAACACAGCCATCATCACAGAGGAGCAACTAATTAGCACCAATCAACCCTGTACAACCGCATTTAGCCCCTGTACCACAACTGTACTGTAGGTTCCTCCCTGTGCCAGTCGATAAAAGCATTAATATTCAAGCTCTCTACCCAGAATCACCATAGACACGCTAATTAAATCACTCGGAGCAGACAGAGCAGAGGAACAATAATGATGACATCTACCACCCCATAAACAGCCATTAAAACTCTCTAAACATAGAACCATGACCCTGTTAATGATGTAACCATTTGGAGGTAAAAAAACATCTGATAAAATGGACAGAGTCTGTGTCTCAATACCTCAAGCTCACTCACTGTCTACTATCTACATGTGCAGCTGTCTACATTAACTTTTTTGGAGAAAATGAAATGATTAGAGATACTTTCTTAATAGTCACTCACATTAAGCTCTGATACAGCATTTTTGTATGTAGATAAGCTAATAATTCAATACTTTAATAAGCACAACAATTTACCACATACAAATATTGGGTTTGTAATAATACCACATACAAATAATTAGTTTGTATATGTGAATGATATCATTGGTAGAACATTTCTATCTTGAAAGCAAAATGTGCTAAATTATGTGCTATTTTCGCCATTTTCACCATTCACAACGGCTATATTTCTGTAATGCTTGCATGAGATATTTTGAGAAATGTCATTTGACTTTGTTTCTGCAAACATGCATTGAATGCTTATTATGTCAAGACAGCATCTAAAGGTCAAACAAAGCCCAGATTTCCTAATGAAACATGACTGTATGTATGGCCTCTGTTTTACCTGCTGCTGGAGTGCTGAGTGATTACTGCCTGACGTCAACTGCTTCCTCAACACCACTTTTCAATTCAAAACTTCATCACACTGAGTGTGAGTCACGCTAAGCGTGAATTAATAGAACAAGATTTCATTCCATTTTGCACATTACGTTGGAACAGATTTCCCTTTAAAATTCTCCCTTTCTTCTTGAGGTCAGTGTAAACCAGAAGTTGCAACCGACTTCAGTGTTCTGATGTAATTCAAAGTGAAACAGAAAATGGAAGGCGTGGGCTTGTTCTTTTCCACTGGAAATTTATTGGCTACAGAAGCTTGTAGCAGGCTAACTATTAAAGGAGAGTGGTTAACAGCTTTGGCTCCGCCCAAGCTGGAGATTATGAGGGCACATAAAAAATACATGCAGAAATAATCATATTAATATATTTTATAATAAACACCATATGCCATAAAAAATACATCAAAGTGACTTTGTGTTGTACAAAGTTTTGTTGCTTTTGCTAACTGAAGTCACATGGACTACATTTTGTTTATCTACACATAATTTAATTGTGGACAAAAAAAGCTCTTACTTTGCCACCAGACCCTAATGAAATATTTCTCACACAAATTTAGAGTCCCAAAAAGGTGCTACATTCGGAATTTTATCCCAGTCATCTGCTAACCAATACCCACTGTCTGCTGGAGCTTACAAATAACAGCAGAAGAAGCTCTGCGGTCCAGTACAGTTAGAAAGGAGGAGACATTACACGGACTTCACAAATCTGGAACTGAAGTCTGGAACTTCTGGTGCAGGTAGGTGCATTAGAAAAGTGCACAAACGCCCCCAGGAACACATCCACGCTTTTATTCATTAACCTCAGCTGACATGAGAAAAAACAGCATTGGCGAGTGTGCGGTGACCAATCAGTACCGCACCTTGAAGCAGTATGATTGTCCTTCTTGAACCCTTTGCTGGAGAAACACGCTCTTTTCACGAGTCCTTGCAGCAGCTGGTTTTAAGCACTGCTCCCGCTTTTGTTGCCTCGCTGAATACAAAGATTAATCCGATGACAGATATTGCTGGAAAGGTCTACAAAAATAACACTGTTTTGTCTGCATTTGTGCTGAAGATTAGATTTTCTGGATGACAAGGGTCAAAACTACTTCTACAGAAGCGAAAACAGTGACCTGCCTGCCAAACAGCACTTCTCTTCAGCACCTTGGCATGTTTTTACATTGCTTTTAGGACTATAAACAGACCTTTGAAAACGCTGCGGACTAACTTCTATTGAAACGACTGTCAAAACTGCAATATCCCAGTAAGCTGAAATAAAAAGCAACGTTTGTTCCGCCACACTTTGGGATTCAGTTTGTGTATTTTACAGGAAATGCTTAAGGTGTTTATGATTCAACAACAAAGAATCATTGGCCGACACCTTTCATCTCCCCTGTTTAGCGTAGGTGTATTCATAATGTTCTCACAGTATGCAATCTAAAGGCAATGCAGTTCTGCAACAAACCAAAGCTGTGTGTTTATTCTCCATTTATGTACAAGCCTTCTTTGATTTCCAGTAAACCAATAGCACCTCCAGGCTTCTAATGGATCACAGTAGTATTTGGACCAATGTACTGTGGAATTTTATACCCTAGTAATATAGCAGTTTACTGTATTATTTATTACACCAGTTGTCTGAGAAGTGTTACGCTGGCAATGAAGGAAATAAAAACAGTGAATGCATTAATCTTTCACTTTTTTTTTACTCTGGGATTTTGAAAAGGAACATCAGCCAAGCAGATGATATTAAACCAGTTTGCATATATGTTGGAAATCACGGATATGTTTGAAGATGTCTCATATAAAATTTATCATTCAGTGCTCTTTACAAATATTAAAACCACCCTGATCGTTTCCAGAAGTCATTTCTTCTGAAACCACAACATATTGTCAAACCCCAAAACACAAAATATTCTTAACCTAATATTCATATAAATACACTGCCACAATGTAATGTAATAAAACAGTCTACACACTATATTCTATCATTTAAAAAAGCCATACCTGTTTGATTTACCTGTAATTCAATCAGAAACATTCTTAACTTTATTTTTACAGAATTCACAGGATATGTGGGAACCAAAGGTGTTTGGTGTTATTGTTTTACTGCCCCAGTCTGTTCTGGGAACCTAAAGTAAATATTAGTAATATATGTATATAGTCCAGTGATTTTTAATAAAGCATGTTTGTTTCAACATTAAATATCAGCCTTTACACTCACAATTAAACATTATTTGTCTCACCATGCTTAATTCAGCATAATGATCATTTTCAGGATTTTTTGAAGAACAACACAATGTCTTCCTAAGCTGGGGTCACAGTGAACAAGTGAGACATTGGCCAAAATGTTAAATGTTAGACTTAAATACAAAACAGCCAGATCTGTGTCTATATACAATAAAAAGTGACATATTTTGACAGGTATGGAAACTCATAACAGAAATGTGACCTCTGCCTTTAATCCATCACTGGGGAGTGAACACATGCTGCAAGTCATGAACACACACACACAGAGCTGTGGGCAGTACTGCTGCACCTAGGAAACAAACGTGGTTAGGTGTTTTGCTCAAGGACACTTCAGTTGCTACCTGCAAGCACCAAAATTGAACCAGCAACCTTCTAATTACAAGCTCACTAACCAATAAGCCAAAACTACCGCAGTGGTCTAAAAACCTAAGAAAAAACTGCCAATCACAATCTTATTTAAACCTAAAACTATTTTTTAAAAACATGAAAGAAAAACATTATGATATAAATAAATGAGTAATATTTAATATTCTGTTCTCTTTCTAGGTCACTAATCCAACAAGCTAATTTGTGACATTCGCTGTGTTAACTCATTTACCATGTAACAGTACAAAAGGTCAGATTTATTTGCTTCCAGTGAAGCACACCGTGCCGTAGATGCCGTTTGGAACATTCTCAAATCATGCTGGGATAACACGGATCATCGGGTTTTGCACAAATGTGTGCAGTCCATGCCAGCACCAGCACATTTTGCCATTAAAGCAAATGATGACATGCCAAATACTAAAAAATAAGCAATTCATGTTCATTTTACAATGCAACATTTCACACAGATTGTGCTCATAAAAATAAAAATTCATAATGGAAAAAATGATTTCAATTATAAAAATGCTTTTTACTAGTGATCTCACTTTTCTGGATCCACCAGGTTGGACCAGGATAGATCTTGGTGGCATCCCAAAACTTCAAACAAAGTTCCTGTAAGGAAAGTCATTTCACTCTGTGACCATATTTGCAATGCCTGTGGGCTTCTGTTACAGTCATGCCAAACAAAACCTATACACCTGAGTGGGGGAAAACTCATATCTCTAAAAGAGTTTGCTAAGGTCACAATACAACAACACATTTCCAACCCACAATTAATCCTCACATCAACTCAAATTCAGCTCAAATTGCACTACAAAAAAAACCTCACAACACACTCGCTGTACAGAAATCATTCATCTTTCTTTTAATTGTCTATTAATTTGTACTGAAAGGCAGGCTAGAGCATATATAGCATTTACTTAAAGCATGTATCTATAGTCTTGGCATTTTTTTACATAAAACAATCCCACAGCAGGCATATTGCCCACCATCTGTCCAGAACTTCTGCTGCTGTAAACGGTGGGTTTTGGAGAAAAAGATAAAATTGCACGAAAGAGAAGCAACAGATCACAATCGTCACGCTGTCTGCCGATACGCACATCACCGTAACCTCAGAGCGGGAGAGGGGGGCTGGAGAGGGGGATGTAAACATCCCAAGGGACGCCAGTATAGCTGGTCTTCAACAGGGTAATGACCAGTCAGAGGAGGAGCTGATGTCACAGAGGAGTTGAACCATATCAATGTCAAACACTCAGACACATGTGAGACATGAAGGAGGGCGGGAGAGCACAATAAACCACTGATCTCTCTATCATCTCTTTTCTCCTCCTTCTTGTCATTTCTCGTACCTTTTTTGCTGTGAGCTGTTCTCTGACTTTTAAAAGGAATGTTTGTCAGTAGAAACATCATTTGTTGGTTTGAATAAGAACAAATTTTTGGCACCTGTGGCACATTTAGCCACTATTAATGTCTTTCGTAAATACATTTTTAAACTACATTTGTATTTTTGTGTGATAAACAGATAAAAAATGCTAAATAGTACTTATTGTTAAAAACAGATCAACACAGATCCTAACAGGACAACTGTGGCCTGCTGTTGCTATGGTTACCGCCTCACGAGAATGCAACTTCTGCTGAGATTTATTTAGCATACTCTGACTAACTTTAAATCAAACTCTCCATAATTCACACCTTGCCTCTTTTCCCTTGCAAGTCTGTCACCATCTTCTATAATGTGCTTCAATTAAAACATGTTTTGTATGTGTGTACATTAACTGTAAGATTACAGTACAGTAATGAAACACTTTTTTTCTTATCTTTACAGACAGTGTGTAGCGTTAACAGTCTGTGTGAGACAGAAACCTATTCCTTCTGGACCATCAACCTCAGTTTGTAATTCTCCACACAAAATTCGCCATTTTTTGTAATCCAGCTATCCTAAATCGAAAAAGTCCTGCCTCCATTCATCATCGTTTGTAAAGAAACCTGTACAGTCTCCAAAGAACATAAACAATATGCGCACAAAAGTCTTTGCATCAAACATATATGAGCCAAGAATTTATTTATTTTGTGTCATCGCTAACATACATGCATATCATTAATACTACAATTGCTAACATCCATTACTTGTCTAGAGTGATTGACAGGTGTAATCTTCTAAAGTGCCTGCATTTAAAAATGTTCATTTAGGCTGTGTCTACAGGAATTTATCTGTAGTAACAACAATAGGCAGGTATTGCCTGCCTTTCTGACTTAGCAGATAAATATGTGTCGCCAAACTTAAAAGTCACAACATAAACATTAATTAAGCTACCATCCTGTTACAAAAAATACATATTTAATGACAGGCTGTATATCTATCCAGCTCTGTTAAATCTCTCTACAGTACACCATATTTATTATTTAATTCTCTCATGTTTTACAGTATATTAATTTTTATTGTTTAAATGAGGCATCAACCTTTCAGTAATTGTACATGCACAAAGGATAGGAAACACAATTGCTCCTATGTGTTTGTATGCAGGTCCAAATATTCATAAATATCCACAAATATAGTAAAAACAAACATTTTAGGTGGTTCTCAACAATAAAAACAGATCATAAAATGAAATCATGTCAACGGGTTTGTGTGAGGATTAAAAGTAGTGTTAGGATACATAAAATATTATAAGCCTGGAATACAAACAATGGAAATCAATGAGTCTGCTCTAATATATGGAAATAAACCTGTGTGTGTGTGAGACAGGGACAGACAGAAAGAGAGACAGAGCCAAGTCCAGGAATTACACCCTAGTCAATTAGTGTGACATACGCTGACAGTGAAACACACAAACCAAAGCTTGTGGCCACAGGCGGAGTTTTGCCTTGCTAGTGCAAATCAAATTTAATAGTGTCCTTGTCCGGGCAACTTATTGCATCATTCCCATGGAGAGAAATTAAAAGGTTTGGCAGACATCTTCTATCATTCTTGGCATGAAAGATACAATAATAGCCTGATATCAAAGAAAGGTGTTCTCCAATAACTACAGCAACTCTTATATGTATTATAACAGGTTTGCAGAACTGAGCTATAAAACTTTGACTTTCAATGACTTTTGTTGTAGTGTCAGTTATTGATCATTGGTATTAAAACTGTATATTTAAACAATTAGAGCGTACATGCTTTAGACTATGTGAAGCAGAAAAATGGTTCACTAAATTTTCCATTTTATTTTTGATTAAAATCCCAATTTAACATTTTAATATTTCTGAAATCAATCGTTTGCATGATTACACAGATTAACCACTTTTGGTCAGATCCAAACAGAAATGATTTTGAAATTATTTCAAATTATGACCTGTACTGTAAATAGGACATCAATAAATAATTTAAATGTTAGTATGAAACAATTATAATGTTGGTAACACTAAAGTAAACAATGATCATACACCTCTAACCCTAAAACTGTATAAATAGAAATATGGTCTAACTTGGACTAAAACAACCCAAACCTTTACAGGACTTTTTAAACATTCATTCCTCCTCATTTCAGAAATGCCTTGCGCACCGCTGGTTTCGCTCTGGTTTTGACTTATCTCATGACTTTGTGTCTGAATCCTTGCTAACTTGAGATAAGTTTTCATGATCCTGTGTAGGAGGATAGAAATGTGTTCTTTAAAGCTTATATCCTTCTTATACCCATTCCTACATGCTCACCTTTTCTACCTAATCGGGTCCGTCAGACTCCTGCGTTCTCGCTGGATTATGAGGGATTTCAGCACCACTACTTTAAGTAAATAGGGTCTGGTCCTAACGAATGAGCCGTGCTGCGTCTGAGGGGCGGCCTTTTCGCTTCCAGCCAAAAGGGGTTTGGATTAATGAAGCTGAGTCTAGACTCTTCTTAGCAGCTGTCCTTCCTTCCGCAGCTGTGCGGAGCCTCATTACAGGACGAAATGTCAAGGGGTTTTGAAATATTCAATGAGCAGGGACAGATATCCAAGTCGGGACCTGGAAGATGTCGTTGACACTGAAAGAGACGTAAGGAGCCAGGTGGCATGACAGGGTGGGAACAGGCCTCAGGAGGGAAATGGGCAGGGATTTGTCGGCCTGCTGAGGGGCTGGAGAAGCGGGAAAAGAAACCTGACAGCTGGGCTTGATCTTTCTAATGGAGTTTAATAAGCGCTCTTGTAGCTTAACTGATAAATAGCTTAGCATAAAAGGTTGTGGGTTCGAACGCACATGCTGATCATGTGTATAGCTTGAATACACTTTAAGTTGGAAAAAAGCATCTGCCAAATGCATTAATATAACTGCAATAAGGACCAGCGATCAATTCCAGCACAATTATGACTAGTTAGGCTTTAACCAGAAGGGTCTTGAAAGGAATTGGTGATAATGAGAGGAATTTGTTGGTAGACGAGTGTGGAGTCTCTCTGGATGTTAACTTTTAACCTGAATAACCCAGTTAATCATTATAAAGAGGATATGATCTATACTATGAAACCACCCATTTAACTGTGAATGAGATCCTGTCATACTCTGTGAATGCTTAAAGACTGTTAATCAGCTCTTTGAATTCCATCAGCTCTGTTTATTTTAAGCAAAAGGAGTAAACAAATCAGACCACGATGATGACTAGTTGAATTATTGAAAAGCTGGTTGCTGTCTGTCCTTGCCTGCAGCTACACATCAAGTGGCGGATGTTGCTAGAAATGTCCAAAAAGAAGCTCTCATTTTTTCTTACCCAGCTGACAATTTGTAACGTTTCAATTAAGAAACACAAACGATAAAAATGTTATTTTAGATGTTCTAGGAATGTTCAATTATTAACAATATTGCTTGGTTTTCAAGAACAAATTCTGCAACATTTTTAAAACATTGCACTAACAACTTAAAAGAAAAATGTTTCATATATGATACATAACATTTAAAAAGTTCAACTAATATTACCACAAAAACATTTGGATAAAGCTAAGAGAATATTAGCCAATGTTTTTAGAATCTGTCAGCTGTTAGCTGCAATCACTGTTAGCTGGGTAAGCACTAAAATGTCCTTTTTTAATTTTCCCTGTTGAATTTTATGGTGGCCTGAGACATTAGTTTCACTGAAGAAATGTCCTTCTGATACACAGTGATCACTAAAACATTTATCAAGATATCGTTTTAGTAATACTATACAACCGTTCCGTTAATTTCCATACATAAATGCTGCATTTAGTGTTTCCACAGGCCCCAGATCAGTGTGTGAATATTAAGTGGAGATGAATGAGTTTCAGTAGAGCTCATTAAATAAACATATACGTTAAAGAGATGAAGTCAGTGGAAAGAGGAGAGAGAACGTGGTCAGAAACTGTTAAAAGGACAGGATTGGCACATTAAAGGAACTGTTCACTTAAAAATGAAAAAGCTCTCGTTATTTAGTCGTGTGCATATCAATCTGAACCTGCATCTGACCATGACTGTCAAGCTGCATAAGGGACAAATCTCCATTAAAAGACCATGAAAGTATTTAACATCATATTCCAAGTCATATGAACTCATGCCATTGATTTGTGAGATGAACTGAACAGATTCAAAATATGATGCATTAATGGTGACTGAAATGTTCTTTAAATGTTCCTTTTGTGTTTCTCTTTTAAAAACATACAGCACAGTCCAAAATGTTCCCATTTACTGTATCTCATTATATCAGATAATAAAAAGATATATTGGCCATAAATATTTACTGTATGCTGTTTAAAAAATGTATGTGGCAATGCAATTATGACCTTTAAAGGTAAGATGTTTCTGATGAGACTGTACTGCAAAATGTTACAAAGTAGCAAAAATCTGTCATGTTTTGAAAAAAAGACTAAAAAAATCTGAATATCTAGCAATGCACAACTGTGTGTTTGAAACTCTGAATGTACTAGTTTGAAAGGTGAATAATTTTCATTTTTGGGTGAACTGTACCTTTAAGCCATATGCCAATAACAGGCTACTGGCTATTTGGTTAAAATGCCCTTAGATTTAGGTTTGGCCCCAGTGACTTCAAAATCAATACAGCATATCTTTGGCAAACATGTCACACCAGAGGTAAGGGGGGGCGAGTGGTTTTGTACGAGGGCTGGGTGAAAAAAACTGCTGCTGGTATATGCAACCACCATGACTTCAAAAAGCATCGTGAAAGGAAACAGAAAAAAGAAAGAGTGAGATAGAGAGTTTATGTTTGGAAAGGTGGTGCACCTGTGCTTGTGCCCGAGAGAACTGAATCTTTTTTGGTGCTTTTTTGCACACTTGCTCACACACAAAGATGCATTTCTTGAGTTTAGTGGATGATGATGAAACACTCGCTTTTGCTGATGTCAAGCTGGGCCTAGAGGTGGAGTCGTGTGCTTGACACAAGCCAGCTTTTTCCAATGATTCTGCATCTACAACACACATATTTTCACAGGCTGGCACTCTTTTGCCTGAGGGCTTGTTTACAATACCTCTCTGGATATTTCTCTCTCTTTATCTCCCTCCCACATTCCATCTCTTTGTTTCTGGATCATTACATCTTTCTCACCTCACTTCATCTCTCCACTGTGATAAAAATCACAACACGGTAATGACCGGACCCGCCCTCCCACCACCCGCAAACTCCACCACGCCTCCAGCTTTTTGTCCCTCTGATAGGGTGATGAATTGAGGCTACCACAAACTAGCAGTTTATAATGAGTGTTTCTCCAGGGGGCCGGTCAAGGGACTCACCCAAAGCAAACCGTTCGTTTCCCTCAATTTCTGCAATGGATGAAACAGATTGTTCATCTGACACACGGCATACGCATTACGCCCTACGCAGGAAACTCACGTGGATGGCCCAGGAATTGCTTCCTAAATTCCAAAAGCGCATGTGTCACATGTATTTAATGTCCCTGATTCCTCATACCCAGTCATTCCTTCACTTTAGTTAATGATGCCGCCTGGCGCATGAAAGCGAGAAGAAGAGGGAGGCTGACCCAGTTTGAAGGGTTTCCCCTACAGCTCAGCTGAAAGAGAGATGACACAATTGGGCCACTGTGACACCAATCCTTCTGTGATAGTTGCGGTGTCAACACCACACACACACATTTAATTTATTTAATTGCATAATTTCTTCTACGATTTGGAAATGAAGGATTTGTGGAAAAATGACATTGCATGTGACAAAATTCCCAAATATTTAAAATAAGGGGGCAAAAAATAATGATAATCTAGTTATGGGTTTAGACCCCATAGCAACTGATACAATTTTGGTATTTGAAATATATGCAAATAATTGCACTACACAACATACTACTAAATTAATGTAGTATGTTTTAAAACATTATAGAAGTAAAAAACAGAGACGTGGCTTTGAAGATTGCTCAGAACAGAAGGCAGCTTTGCTAGCCTACCCTACCTTTAATATAAAATATAATATCTGATTGTACTAGCGTACATCTATTTCCAAGTAAAACAATGCAACAACGATTATGCTTTAACAGACTGAATATGATGCTATATATCTAAAAAACATATACAATACTTCTCTTGACAATTTTAGTGACTGCTCGTCACAGTTTTAAATGCATCCATTTTATATAAAAAATACCAACGGGATTAGCAGCCATTTACTGTTGAGTACCATTAAATAAAAGCAATGGCTCCTCTTCATGATTGAACCCAATATTAGCTTTAATGCATCAGCCATTTTCATGCTTTCAAAAGCCTGCAACTCAGCATGCTAAGAGCAACGGTCATGTGACCCTTTTAAAAGACAACCTCATAACTAGCTGATTGAGCTTAGCACAGATGGACGCCTTGAACATTGGCCAACAAAAGGCGCAAGGACAACAAATAAATGCTAAATAGAGAAGAGTGCCATCCGATGCTAATGGCCAAAAGTCAGTGAGGATGAGTGAACTGCTGGTCAATTTGTTGGGAAAATGGGCCTTAATAAGGACGCTGATAAGAATTAAGCTCAATGCAACAAGTACTTTGCACCCAGCCAACGCAAACAATTCACCCTTCGGCTAATTCACTTTCGCAGATGGACAACCATCCATTTACAAGCTCCATAAAGTACAGCCACATTTTACATTGGCAGTAATGTACTATTAATCACATGCATTCAAGATAACGCATCAGCACATAATCAAATCAAGTCTTGTAGAGTTTGAGGACAGTATCACACAGCATCAGGCAGCTGGCAAAGTGTTTACAGAAGCATCTCTCATCATAAAAGGCATAATAATATTATGAAAACCATTCTACTGGCACACACCTGTTTGTATTGTACAACATGCCAAATAAACAGTAAAACACCTATTTTGTAAGTCTGTAAGGCGTGTGTTTGTTCTCGGATCTATAAACATTGTGACTTTTGAAATAGATGAAAAAATGAAAACATTTACACAACATACATGTCATTCCAAACCTGACATTTTTGCTTCTGAAGAATTTAAAAGAAGATATTTTGAAGCATGTTGGTACAGTAATACAACAGTGAATTTGACTTCCATTGTATGCACACAAAACCACTTTGACATTTTTCAGAACGTCCTCTTTTGTGTTCCACAGAAGTAAAAAGGTCATAGGTCAAAAGGTCTTAGGAGCACAGCTTACTGTTCTGATTGGTTCTGTGTTGTTGCCCATTTGACAAATACAATCTCAAGGAATAGATGTTTTGTCATTCTATAGGACACAACAGAATTAAAGTTCTGGTAAGTTTCTGCAGTAAAATCTTCTGCAGTGTTGTTATGCTGTGAAGATACAATCAATATGTATCAAAGCTTGCTGTGAAGGTTTTATTCGACATATGCTGTATTAAGCTCCTTCTTAAATTTATTTACAAAGAACAGGGTGAGTCTACAAAGGAAATCATTTTTATGCTAATATCTGGTAGTGTCCATGGAGAATTCTGAACAGTTTTTACCAAGCGATGATGCTAAAAGATGCCAGTCTTTCCTGAGGAGAATTTTTTGTTTCTCATATAATTGTGAATAATGTGTTCTTATGTATTGTAATAATGCAATCAGAACAGCAGAATCAATACACACAACTCCACGGGAAGCTGGACATAATGCAAACAGCATAAAACATTAGTTTAATACTGCAATGCTACCATACAAATAATTATAGCCAAAATAGGATTGTTATTTGCTTTCTATTCTTGTAGTTCATAACAAACCTCATATGAAAATCTCTCTTAACAGCTTTCTGCCTCTTATTTGGCTATAAATTCCAAACATGGAATAAAAACAAGAAAATGGCACTTATTAACCTTCATCATATAGCCTAATACGGTGCTAAAGGAAAATACAGAGACAAAAGGAGAATGTGGGTGCGAGTGTGTGTGGGCTGAGACATGAGGAGGAGGGACACCAGAGTCCAGCTGTACGTAATGCATTCAAGCCCTTTTCTGTGATCCATTTTGCACCTGAGTTGACAAATCTGAGACGTGCCTTTCAGTCTGTTTTCCTTTGCCTTTTTTAACCTACAACTGAAATGTCTTTAACTCCATGATACTAGTATTGTAACTGCCTTTGTATGTATAAACACCCCTTCAGTATTCCTGATTATTAAACAACAGTACAGTTCAATACAGACAGATACAGTAGGGACTAAAGCCATTCACAGCAAGGTGGCCCTGAGGCAATGGTCTTGATTTGTGTGTGTTGCTATAGGTGCATGTTTGAAAGAGCACATAAACACAGTTTCCCTCTTAGAAACAAGAGTATAGAAATATAATATGAAGACTGTCATCCATCAAGCACAGAGGTTGTTCTTTTCGTCAAATAGGAAAGCAGAAAAACATGCAAAAAATAGTGAGATTTTGTGGGCATTGGTTTTTTTTAAACACTTCAAATCCAATCAAATACAATATATAACAACAGCACCTCAAAACCAATAACAGACCTGACAGATCTGTCAAGTGCAGTTGTGATTCTCCGCCGTGACATCTCAGATCAAGTACAGATCGCGCTGCTTGAATTGCAGATTGTGATTTGCTCTTATGACACTCCATTTAGTTGCATTTACTAGAAAATAGCATGAGTCTCAACCATGAAAAATGATGTTAGTCTGAGATGGAATGAAAACTGCATGTTATTTAAGGCTGAACACCTGAAGTCTCCTGCCAGATTTAAGAATCCTGCTTTTGTAAAGGTGATCTGTGTAGGCTTTTTGTGCGCTAATACATCTCTTAAAAAACAAGCAAATCTGTCACAGTGAATTCAAAGGTGGATTCCAAGTGGTTATTGCGAGTACTGCATGGAAAACGGAGAAAAAAACGAAATCTCTATATAAATAAGTAGGAAATCACAGGAAAATGTTCCACAGCTCCAGAAATTACTTAATGCTAAACCATCAACACGCAGTATAGCTGTTGCCCAGAACTGGAAAATTGTTGGAATAATTTGTAAATCGTCTCTCTGCTTTACATTCAGTACGAAACTAATGCAGCTACAGAAAAGTTTAGAACTTGGAAAAAAAGCATAAAGTGATGCGGTTTTTAAACTGAATGCAAATTTAATTTAAGATTGCAATACGATTGTTTGTAATGCATGGAAATACATCTGAAGGAAAGTTTAAACGCATTTCAGCACCATGGACAGAGACTCAACACGCATGCGCGCTGTTGTTAATGCTCACGTTCACGACTTACCTCCGATATCCGGGCGAAGTTTTTTGTCATATTCCTTCAGTAAGTTGTTCAGTATTTGCGTTGCGTCGGTTTCGTGGGTTTTGGGGGCCAACATTTGGTTCACAGTAACGTCCTCGTACTCGTCATCATCAGAAGCGACTGCTGGAGAACTGAAGAAATGAAAGAAAACGTTCCTTACCACACATAGGTTTTGTTTTAATCGTTTAAAGACAGTACAATAAGTAAAGAGATACGGCCATGGGTTCGGCTATGAAGTCATTGTTAATCGTTTAGTAGACAAAAATTACAAAAACAAAGTTTATAGCTTTTGCAATGGCATAAATGTATTTAATGTCACAATAAGTTAATTCATTAATCTTATTATAGTTTCAATTAATTCTGCAAGTTAAACTCTTTAAAATACTTGATCGAAACAACAATGTAAAACAACAAACTTATTAAAAATCATTATATAAGATAAACTGCATTTTTGTGAGAGTGAGAAGACAGTAACACGACAGTCAGTAAAAGACGATGAATCTGTTGTGGAAGTAGAAACATCTTTACACTCGCTCTTATAATAGTAATAGATCTAGATCGTTCTTAAACTCCCATTCTCCAGAAAACTCAAGGGGGGTTGGAAATAAATACATAGAGCAACAAACAGACAAATCTTAGGCTACGAAAACTACTTAGGCAAATCTTAAAATAACACAGAAACAAAAAACAGTTTTAACTTCTAAAACAGCATCTATTTCTAGACTTGCCTTGAAAGTTATGAAACAAAAGTGCGTATATTACGCATTCATTGCCAGATTGGTGATATGTGGCGTCAGGCTACAATATACATAAGAAACGTGTTGGGTTAACAGAATTAGCTTTACGCGATGAATCGATGGCAATACAACAGAGTAGCGACGTCACTTACCATACACGAAACACTGACAGAAGTAAGAAGTAGAGAAACAATTTGGTGGACATGTTTTAGGTGAGATTGACTCCGTGTTGAATGTGGCACAGAGCGGGGGCTGCGCGGAGACTCTGCTAAGGTGAAAAAAGTGACAGAGCTGCAGTCTTTTCTTCCCGACTCCAACTATTACCCTCAATTAAAACAATGGTGAATAGTCAATCTTATAGTCCAACGGGAACGGTAAGACCTCTTCAGGTAGTGTCCAGTGCTTGAAGTTCACTTGCATTGGCGATTAATCGCATCGAATAATGGAACAGCCCCTCCTGCTCCTTGAAGTTGCGCTGCCTTCGATTGCACCAACAGATACACATACATACTGACGTTCACACAAAGGCAGGGTGCAAACTTCCGAAGTGGACACCTTTAAACCACTAATGCTTCCGCTGGAGCAGCCTTTCCTCAAATTACGTCATGAAAACCAAAGTCTGTTTTCCCAGACAGTTAGGAAGAACTTGAGATCCTCTGCGAGAAGATCAGATGTTTTCGGCGTCAGAGTACGAATGCTTCGTGGAGAGACAGTTTACCGCTGCAGTTAATGCATGTCGCTATTATCACGCGACCTGCTGCAATAACTGACGAGTGCGTCGCAATAACAGAGCAAAACTGATGGTGAAGAAAATGTTAACAACCAATTTAAAACCGAATGATTTATAACACGAGCTGGTAGCCTTTCGTGTCAAAAACGGCTCTTGGCATTGCGCCACATACATCCGCACGTATCTGCCATCAGTTTAGTCACAAATTTAGTTTAATAGACTTCACAGGATTATGATCAGTTGCATTGTAATGTTTTTTGTTTGTGGCTCGGACGCACACAACGGATGCCTCCCGTTTAGTGTATAAACAGACAGCATGAAGATGTAAACGTATATCCATAATGTTGTCTCGGCGCTGTTGCAGCTGGATCAGGTGCACATATGCAGTATAATACTTGAGAGACAGCGCCGACATTTATCACCACAGGCAGCTCCCAGTCGCCCACGCGCTCAGGAAAAACACAAGCCTTCTTTTCTTTGGTTTGACTATGCGTGTTCCGAGAATTGTTTCTCAGACTTTTCTCTGGAAAGTTCAATATCTCTGCTACTTATAACCAAAGGCAAATCTACTTTTAATTATTTTAAAGGAGTATTTTGTCATTGGGAACAAATGGTGCTTTCGAGCGCATTTCGTTAATAACACGGCACATCAAAATACGTCGACCTATTTTGCCTTGTTTCCAAGATCCTATAAGGATATGGTGTATCCCTTAGCGAGAGTATAACCTCGGGTGCTGCAAATGTATGATACACTATCCTCTTGTGGCTGACTACAGTAATGCAGATCAGGAAGTACAGATTATTTGATTTGAACAGTTGACAGTACAAACATACTACAGTAAACACAGTACAGAAGAAAAATGTCCAAGAATGCTACAGCTTCATGCATCAAAAAGACCGTTTAACCATCCGTATTTAGGCACCGCTATTTTCAAAGCATGTATGACATAACCAAACCAGCTATTTTAATAAGGCAATGCACTTTGTTTCAGAAGCAATGCATCTTTTTCTCAATATTAAAATGCATATCTGTGGGTATCTCTCAAAATTATACTGAGAAAATTGTAATGACATGTTTGAGTGACAGAATCTCATCTCTACACTGACGGAATTCCGGTCCGGCATCGGGAATAGGATTCCCAGCTCTCAGTCTGCCACTCAGGGGATTAAAGGTTTAAGGTCCATTGGCGTGCTGTGCATTATTGTGTGAGGGATGAGTTAAGTATATTGGAGTGGCTTACACTTGCTTTACATGTATTAAAATGAAGTCTTTCCGCAACAAAAGCATGAGATGTCAAATAAATGTCAAAATGACATAGATAAACATAGTAGCGTAGCTTAACATTCATGAAGCTTAGGTTAAGACATTAACAGCAACATGTAAGATTCACTGAATACACAATAAATTCGTATATATATTCTCTGTACATTTTGAGGGACGAGCAGTTATCACTTGCTTGCAGTAGGAACATACTGTTCTCAGCTTCCTTATTGTATAGCCTGATATCATAACACAATAAAATGCAGCACATACAGTCTGTAGTTATTTGCTAGTTTGCATTGTATACAATGCACAAAATACAGTCACTCAGTTGCACTGGAGCTAGTTTAAATTGGTACCATATATAGGAGCACCGGTTGGAAAAAGCAACTTAAGTGGAGCTAAATCCCACACAAACAGATGTGGGCCAGATGTTGCCAGCACCCAGGACTAGAGGAAGGATTCAGTATCTGTCTGCTCCAGGAACTCTGGTCTTGATGTGTGCCTGCACTTCCGTGCATGTGTATTTGGAATAATCCCAGAAGTAATCTGTCGAATCCTTCCTCCAGTTCCAGCGTCTGCAACAAACGCTCCATTAGGAAAATATCACGCTAAGCTTCATGCATACAATCTTGTTGACATGAGCCTGTGAAGAACGTCCATGAACCCAATAAACATAAAAACTCAACAATCTCATGCCACCCACTCCAACAAATAAACTGCATCCAAGTTTTGAAACATTATGACACCGTTCTGTTTAGAAATGTTTAGTTCTTTAACAATTTCTTGCTTATCATTTACTGCTAGGCTATCACTACAATGTACATTTGCAATAAAAAAAAGTTGAGGGAAAAGCAGAGCAAACACAGAACGTAGGCAAGAAACATATCAGGCATGAATTTATTGCTTTAGACATGTATGCTTTGAGAAACAGCTGTACATTTCTGGAAAAATCCATTGCTGTGGCACATTGCTCACTCTATGTCCCATTTCTCTCTCCTATAGGTCTGAGTACTGAGTTCCGTACAGATGAGCTGGGCCTAATGGCTGCTGGCCACTTAAATTACCTACACAGGATCCAAAAGGATCGTTGTGCCATCTCACTTTCACACAACAAGTTCAGAATATTATCAGTCGAAGTTCAGAACACTAACCAAGTCCATCTAAGTTGCTCTTTTGAACTAACAGGGTCATTGTTCTTCCCTCCATTTTAGTCCCCAAAAAAGTAGCCATGCATTTCATTGGAAGGTTGGAGCTGGTATGTTAGTGTGACATTTTGGTTTCCACAAACTTCATTTTCACATGCTTGACAACAGCAGCTACCATCTTTGAAACATCTTCTCAATAGCAATCAGCCTATTTCTATTTCTTTCTCACACACTGTTTTCTATATCCATTTTTAGAATCTGCTCTGAATATTGATGCACCTCCAAAACATGCCCTGTTGTAAGTGTATCGTTTTTCATTATCCAGACTGTTTTACTTGATGCTTTCCACTTAGATTAGTCTACATGAATAAAGAATGCATGAAGAAAAATCCCTATTTCTACTAGTTGTCAACATTTAAGATTTGTTTCTCAGCTCCTTCCAACTTGATCCAGGAAATCAAAACCCACTTACCAATTTACAGCACAGAGAAAAGCAAGAAAATGATAGTTGCCTAAACAGCATAAAAAGCTACATTAAGTGAAAAACATAACTTTAAAGAAATGCCATATTCTGTTAAAGCCTACAATATTTCACAATACAAATCTGCATTTTTACCACTAGCGAGCTAGCTCGCGTTCATTGGCCGCACACTGGAATAGTATAGCAGAACCTTAGCTTTTGCTCTTCCTTACTAACGTTAAGCTGTGTCTACATTAAAGCAAAGCATACGACAAGCTATGTACAAAATATTTGAAAGTCTTAGCTGCAACCCGACCTTGTACGCTTTGCAAAGTATTTGAGAGTAAAGTGTGAAAGCTGCCTCTAGGGTGCACAATGCTATTTAGCTAAAAAATGACAAGAGTAGAATTGAACATTTTAAGAAGTAATTGCGAGACATTCCACAGCACTTGTATGAAATAATTCCTTCTGAAGGCATCATATTTAGCATGGCTATTTCATGGCTATTTACATCACCTTGATGCTAAAGCTACTAAACGTAAAGAACAGAAGTTCATTCATACAAAGCAAAGGTTTCAATACAGTATAAGCAAGTACTGATTACAATATAGTAAAAAAAAACGGGTTTTTTTGCATAGCATTTGGCCTTGCTGTACTTCATATGAATCGGTTTTGATTCTGTGATAAATGTTGATGCCAAATGCATTATTTTTGCTCACAACCTTTGGAAACTTGAATGAATGAAACTTGTACGGGGCTCATTTCCTTGTAAGATGAATGCAATTACCAATGAAATCCTAGTACAGGGGAATATAAAGTAGAAAGTCAAGGCAGATATGGCAATAATATTCCCATAGAGCTTTGAATCAATCATGCAATTTAGGATATCAGAAGGGAAACTCAACAGGAGCACTCCCCTTATAGATCAGCGAAGTGAGGAGTGCAGTAAATAAGTGCTTGGCATCTTGCAGGGTCAGTTTGTCATTTAATACTGTAGTGGGGAAGAAAGGAAGAGAAGATGCAAAGGTATAGCCATGAAGAGGTGGACCACTTTATGTGGGGGAAACAGCTCCTTTAATTACCGGTTCCCTGTTGAGGTATGTAGCCCAGTAGACCAAGTTGAAAGTCCCAAAGAGGACCGGGAACACAATCCGGGACATCTTGTCAATTTTGCTGACGCTGTTGTAGGTCTTTTTGGGGTCAATTGGTGGCTTGCTCTCGGCACTCTTCAGTTGAACGGTGGTGCTGTTGGAGATGGTGGAGATAGCTGCGTCCTTCGTGATGTTAGGGGTGAAATTGACTCCAGAAGAGCAGGTATTGTTTGGCTTTTTGGAGAGCGCCAACAGGTCTTTTTTCTGTAGTTGAGAAAGGTGAGAAAACAATTTAGTTACAGTTAGGCATCTTTAACCTTGCAAATGAATGACTCTCATTGTGAGAATAAATTCGCTAACTAACTGCTTTTAGAAAACCCAGATAATGAAGCGGTTTGAAGGTCATAACCTTTAAATTAAAGGTGAAATACAGTAAAGTGTTAACAGAGATCTGACTCAAAATGTTAAACAAAGACTTCTGCAAGGCTTGGAGAAAAGATTAATGAATGAAGAGACAGTATAATAGAGCAGTTCAAAGGGCCTGTCAACAGAGCTGAATGAACCTGATGTAATGAAATTGAGCTGAGAGTACTTGGAGACATACATTTTCACAATTACACTGCTGTTTCTACACCAGTGAAACAATCAGACCAACATGGACAAATATTTACCAAGGATTTGTCAGCATAATACAGCACATACTGTCCATTTGCTTCCATCTAAAGTCACTGCATTGGACTGAACTGGACTAAAACTCCTGCTATGATGTGCGTGCTATAGGGTGGGCAGAGGTGCACAGCTTATGGGGGTGGAGGACAAAAGGTTTTCAGTCGCATGGACGTATTGATTGTATTCTACTTCTAGTCCATTCATTCTACAGCATAACCTTAAAAAACAGCCTTTGCAAGGACTTAACTGCCTCAACTCCCCAGCAACATGAGAAATGGAACTTCCATACAGATAATGAACAGTCTGTTGTGTTGTGACCATCACTTCCTGCCTTTGCCTACAGAAGGACACCTCAGCAGGGGTTCAGGCTGGTGAAAGGCTCTTCTGCAGGAGAGGAGGTGTATGTCGGCATTTGATAAAAAAAAGTGAGGGTGACATTTAAGAAAGCTGTGCTGGAGGTCCAGATCTGACCTTCAGAGGTCCAACTGTAGAGCTTTGACTAACACACTTGCCACGGTTATGTGCGCGGACCGCCCTTTGGATTCTATTTGTCCACTATGAATGAAAAATAACCACCTGGCTAAAAGGAATCTTGCATAAGGAGCTGTGGAAAATCTGGCATTTACATGTACATCAAACAAGCAGCTCTTGGAAATCTCAATGAAGCGGCTGGTCTGAAGGGCATTCTGGGTAAAGGCTAAATATCAGTCCTGTAGAATTTCAAAATGTGACATCCATCCATTGGCATCTATAAATTCGTTGGCATACCTAATCCTAAACACCCTATAATGTTGTGTTTAAGCACTCTTAAAACTGCCTCAAAACAATTGTTTAGAAAAAGAGTATTCAATAACATAACTGAGCTGTTGTCATGTTATGCGACTGCCATGTTTAGCAAACGCTCTATTTCTGATCGTTTCTGAGAGCTGTGCATCACAGAGTAAAGATACATTGTAATTTATTTCTAATATTAATATAATTGTCTTAACACAAGGAATATTGAATGGAGGAAAAACCTTCTACTAAAGTAAATGTTATGAGACAACAAGTATGCAACAAGTGTTTTATTTAGTAGATGTTTGCATGTCAGCTTGGAAGCATTTGGCCCCTAAGTTTCATTTTAAACACAAACTCACTTTTGGTTGCTGAGCCTCCAAAGCTTTCTTTCCATCCCATGCCCAGCTGCGCTTGGTAAAGTAGTTGACTGTAGCAAACTCAATGAGTGCAGAAAACACAAAGGCATAGCAAACAGCGATGAACCAATCCATGGCCGTGGCATACGCCACTTTGGGTAGAGAGTTACGGGCGCTGATGCTTAGGGTGGTCATGGTCAACACAGTGGTCACACCTTAGAAGAGAGAGAGGGTGAGAGAAAGAGAGAGAGCATATAGATTAAACATAGATTATTAATATAGAACAATTACAAATTCCTCCATCTTATCAACAGTTCTCCAAATATTTCTATTTTAATTGTTGCTAAACTTGAGCAACAACTGAACTGAAAAATATAAAGGCACATAATCAAATTTGAAATGCTTTTAAGCAAAGCTAATTACATTGTTTGCGTGCAGACAATTATTACAGTAATTAATCAAAAACTTTTAAGTACAAAGTGTTCGTAAATGCATCGACCAGCAAGTCTAAAACATTTTTCTCTTTCATTAAATGTAATGATGTAATTGTGTTAATATTCAAAACACTGTGCATAAATAAAATATTGGTTCATAAATCAAACTCATCTTAACAATAAGACAAACCAAACCAGCTACGAACACAGCTGGTGGTTATTTTCCAAAAATGCTGTCCAAACTATCAAATATTCAAAAGTACCAAAAATAGCCAAATAAGATCTCAAAAAGGTCAACTATAAATCATTTTAAAAGGGACACTTCTCCCAAAATGAAAATTTTGTAACCTTTTCTAAATATGCCCATATTCAAATTTCCAATGTTGTGATTGGTTTAGAAACAGATAAGAACCAATGACATTTGGCATCACTGGCATCAGACCAAGTGTGACATTTTTGTTGTCAAAAATTTTGTTGACTTTCCACACACAAACCTATCCTTTAACTTCACATAACTTAGCTTACATTCATTTAGTGGTACCAATGGTTACCATTCACTTCCTTTATATGAAAAAGTGCAGCCGGAACCTTCTGCTAAAATTATCTTTGTGTTCTATAGGAAAAAACTCCTGCGGGTTTGAATTTTCATTTTTGGGTGAATTATCCTTTAATATCTCAAATGGCTTTCGAGTATCAGTGTCATTAATAATCCTTCATGCGGGCATGAAAAGACCAGTCCTTGGGAATTGTCTGCAAGAGCGGAGGTGTGCTGGCTCTGTCACAGACAGAGAACTGCAGATACCCCCGGGCAGAAGAGGACATTGATTCTTTTAGACATAAATAGGAATAATACTACAGTCCCTAAGGCACAGGGCTCTGGGATCTCTGAGCCTCAGGCTATGCAAATAAAACATCTTCACATATCAGTGAATCCTAGAGTCTCCCTTCATGTATTTTCATGTGCATATATATGTAAAATGTGTGTGTGCACGTAAAGAAGCCGTTTGTTTTGATGTTTTTTTGTAGCCCAGTCACAGAAATGTACTTGAGCATGGGCATATATTTACTGTGGACTGTTGCTGAATTGAATGGGATCTCCGGTGTGATTCACAAATCAAATTTGATTGGATTAGCTTTTCATTCCCACTGATTGCATCAGTCAGTTCTGATATCCATTTTGATGAGAATTATTATTATATTAGGCAAAACATTAATATATGGGCAAAAGAGAATGATGCTAAATTCATGTATACTGCAGTAGGTGAGTGTGGATGATTTTCTAAAAATGCTCAGTATATAGTAAGGCTGCCTTGGGCAGTAAATATCTGAGCCTATTAAAAGTAGATTCAGTAATTTCAGGGAGGCTAGCAATAGAAAGCTAAGTTCGAAAGCATTTGATCCCCAAAGCCACGCCTCCTCAAATAATTAGTGGAGATATGCAAATACATAGGGTGACAGGCCTATCATTGCATTTAGTATGAATGCAATGACTGAACATCCTTCACCCTCCACAGCAGATGTACTCTAAAACTATATTGAAATCACTTTACTTAGCAATGGCTACCAAGATTTCAACAAGTATAACAAGAAATGTTCTAGAAGAGATCGCATAACCTGTTTTAATGAGGGTTTTCTTTGCTTGAAGGAAGCACTCACCAAACACAGTCCTGGCTGGGACAGATTCACGGTTCAGCCAAAAAGACACTTGAGACAGGATGACAGTCATGAAACAGGGCATGTAGGTCTGAATCACAAAGTAACCGATCTTCCTCTTCAGGTAGAAATGGGCCATCATCACTGTGTATTGACCTGCAGGGGACAGTGAAACAGCAGGACAAAAAACTGAGACAGGAATGGGGATTGGAAACAGTGACTGAAAGATAAGCAAGAGGGAATGCTGAAGAAACAAAGAGACTATGAAAAGGAGGGATAGAGTGTGATTAAACTCTTGGGGATAAGTGC
Organism: Yasuhikotakia modesta; assembly: GCA_036877545.1. Taxonomy (NCBI): domain Eukaryota; kingdom Metazoa; phylum Chordata; class Actinopteri; order Cypriniformes; family Botiidae; genus Yasuhikotakia; species Yasuhikotakia modesta. The sequence continues at coordinate 41,913 of JBAJNP010000910.1, read as the reverse complement.
AAACCAGCTGAGAGGTTTAAAGAGAAAATGAGAAAGAGAGAGAGAGAAAGGCTGTTGAAAACATCACAATGGACATAGTGTTAGAAATACTATGAGACCAATATAACAAATGTGATTATAGACGTTTCTTTCTTTATTCAAACTGCCCTGCACTGACTACAACAAACAGCAGCATCACACATTTTAAAAACAGCTGTTGGATTTAAGGAATTGTGTTAAATATAGCCAAATTTTAGTGCTTTAACAAACACCAAACAATCATTGGATTTTGGTGTTTACTGGTAAAATGCTCTGTGAGGTCTTGACTGGTGGTCTCATTAGCACCAAATAGTGGACAGTTACTGTAATGTCGTGCCAAAAATGTACACAAAAATAAATAATTGATGTCTGAAATAGTGTTTTTGCAACAAATGAAGCAAAAAAGAACATCATATGTAATACAGCAAATCTATACATAAGATGAACAGTTACAGTGTGTTCAAGAGCTGTCAGGCGTTTCACACTGTGCACTAGAAAGTGAAGTAAATCATTAACTGCAACACAAAATAGAAAACGGGGTGAAAAAACATCATATATCCTGTTAACCAAGCGAAGATTGAATTTGAAGCTTTTTTAAAAAAATCCTTTCGAGCCGCACAGTCTGATAAACTATAGAAAATCCACTGATGACTGCTGCTTTCTCCTGGCAAAATCGGATTTTTGTGTCCCACTAATCCCTTGTCACAATCTGCATCCTGCAGGCTTCTCTCTCTCTCTCGCTCTCTCTCTCGCTCTCTCGCTCTTTCAATACTTTCATCCATTCTGTCGGGCCAGGCCATCCTTGTTCAGGATATACTTTTTCTCAGCTCACAGGGATAGAACGAACGAACAAAAAAAACGTTAAAAAGGAGCACAAAAGTAAAATCTAGTCAGGATCAAAACGGAAGGTTCTAGCGGATCAAATGAAGAGAACAAAAAGCTGTTGAGCACTGGTGCTCGAGGAAAAGTTTGAACGCTCGTTCGTTAAGGCCCTGGGGGACGAGGATGTCCTTGTCAAGAGGGGCTCATTGTATCCCCTGTTTTCCACTCGCCCCTTTATTCCAATGACCAGCAGGAGAGCAGAACTGGCAGTGCCCCATTTCAGATATTCTGTCTTGGATGTTCCCTGCGGGGTGGGACTCTACTGAAAACTTCAAACATGCGATGGTGGATTTTACTGCTAAGCTTTTGGAGTGTTTATGGAGAGCTACCATTTATTGCTGAAAACAATGCTGCCATGTTGGTCAATTGGTGAGTGTTCTACTTTCTCAACCCCCAAACCCTGTAGCGTTCCTCCAGGTACTGAAAGTTGACAGAAGCAGATGAGAACCCAAAGGACCAGCCTCTAAATCAATACGAAACTGTTGGGAAGGGCAGACGCTATTTTCTGGATGAGAGTTCTTATTAATAAAAGGTGACAGGTTATCTGGTCGTCTTTACAGTGGAGGTGAAGTGATTGAATGTTGACATTTCCACTGCAGATAATTTCACCCCTGTTTGGTAGAATGTGATCTTTCTTTTCCTCCTGCTGGGTTTTCTAAGTTCAGCTAATGATCTGGCGCTCACAATATAACGTCCCGGTGGATCTATTTCTGACATTGTAAGGAGGTTTGCACCTCCGATTAACAGCCTTAATGAACAGACGACCTTTGTCCTGCATGTCAAGCTGACAAAAAAGGTATAAGAGGGAACCACAAGCTAGAAGGTCCTTCTCAAAAAGGAAAGCCAGTCTTTTTCTGAAAGAACTTCTGTCCAACTGATGACAAAGCCAGCTAACTTTCATGTGCTTTGTGATGAGTGCAGACAAAATCAATCTTGGGCTTCCAGTGAGAAAGATAGCTCAGAGTTGAAAAGGTGACATGGTCAACATTGCTGTTAGTATTTGTCTACCCAACACTTTTATGTTGTAAGAACGTCTCACATATTACAAACAGTTTCACATATTACAAAAATAATGATTTTGCTGTATATGATATAATATATAACATGAAAATACGTTTTACTAACATTACTGCAAGAACGTTTTTGATAACTTTGAGAGAACGTTTAGAGAACAATAGCCAATGTTCCCTGTTAGTTGGGTTAGTTCATGTTCAGAGCACAACAGCATCTTATTGAACATGACTGGATGTCTGTACAGCTCGGTTGTCCATGTATGTACATCCATACAGACGAAACAGGGACAAGCCCCCCCAGCCACCCCCACCCCACAGATATCCTGTAATGATTACAATATAAAGCTAGAGGCAGCAATAATAAGAGTTTATTACCAGACATCTTTACATAACAGAATTAGGCAGAGGCCGTCTGGGCTGCCCAGCCCCCCCACCCGGCTCCCATGTGTCTCTTCCCGGCTTCAGCCAATGGCGGCTAACTGACATCACATGGTAAAAGCACAGCTGATGGGGAGGGGCGGGGATTAACCCTGCAGACCCAATGGCTCAGGACAGGGATAAGTGTTGCTTTTTTCCTCTGTCTCTCTTTCGTTCTTTCATCTTCATCTCTGTGGCCCTAGAGACAGCTGGCGATGAGTGGGAGGCGTATCCAAATCCTCATCACACATTTGTCATCCAGCTTGATTTGAAAAACATCACATTATTTAAGAGAAATGACGTTAGCATGCGCAGCATATGTAGGAGAACGTTGCTAAAAAGGAACGATGCAACAAATATCATTCCTGGGCAGCTAACTGGAAACGTTCTCAGAATGTTGGCTAACATTTCCTAAAGGTTCTCATAAAATGTTCCAGCAGTAACAGAACTTTTTTAACATTATATATCAAATATACTTAATGAGAATAACTTATTAAAATAACATTTATGTTACTCAATGGAAATGTTAGAAAAAATTTTTTTCAATCTTAAAATGTTAACCAAGTGGTGATAAGGCATAAGATGCAACAGGTGAGAAGATCAAAGAGAAGATATGAGAAGATATGATGTGAATAAGACATAAAAGCACAGCAGACAGATATGGGGGGGCGGGGCATTGTAAGTAAAATGTAAAGTTGATTGACAAGACCTTACATACTGTATGATTGATTGCAATGACTGACAGACTGGCTTGAATCAGACACGCTTTACCTCTGCTTGTGCTGATATCTTCAGTACCAGCCGTCTGGCCAATCAGATGGTACTGGTTGAGACGTGACCCCTCCTCTGCCACCACCACAGACTTGGCCGGCCCTTGAGTCCACTTATACACGACTTCTGAGATGGGGTATGCGTCTGGAAAGGCAAACAGAATGAAACACTATAACTGCCAGCATCTCAGATTATGTACGAACAGGAAAAATGCCAAGATGTAAATCTAAGGTGAAGACCGAAATATCTGGTCTATGCTGTCCACATAATTAGTTTAAATGAAACATAATCTCTTTAGAAACATCTTTGCGTAAGGTTGCATTAAGGTTACTCTTTCTTGATTAACTGAGTTATTTGGATGCAGGCAAGCTGTAATTTCATAGATCAGGGACATACAGCAGGTCCACACCCATCAATCACGGTGAAATATCAGTTGTTTTTATCAACAGCATGCATGCTTGTCTGACTGTGTAAAGTTTAGTGCTAGGGTAATAAATTCAATCATCTGCACCTGTGTGGCATAATAGGTTCAGAACAAGTGAGAAAAGAGCCCTTCACAGCACCTGTACCTCACCTGAAGAAAATAAGATAGGGCACTTCAACAAAAGTGACGTGTCCTGAACTCATGCCAAGCTTCTGCATAAGTTATGCATGAAGTGCAACTTGTATTGTTTCTCCTTTACAAAATGACACACAAGAGCCATTCAATTAACACACTGCAAAACTGTTTGCTGCATAACGTTATAAAAAACACATTTTGGACCTTCAACTTCCATTGTTGAAGTTTTTTGTTGTTTTCTATTTTGTTACCATCCTCTAACAGTTATCAAATAAATGCGGTGGGACTCATCAATGCAATGATTCATTAAAAAACTCATTAATGAAGGTTGTAACTGTGGCAGCAATTCTCATAATTAAATACTTATTATATTTTACTTAAAATATTAATTTTACTTTACCAAAACTTATTTTTACTTTTTAATTTACTTTTAATCTACATGTACAGTAGTGAACAAACAACACGAAACACAAACTCATGTAAAACACCTGCAATTCTACATTTCCTCATTACTTGTTTCCCCCCTCCCTCTATAGTTGTATCCAATCTTGAGGCAAAACAATAATCCAGCCACTCCCATGCTGGATGTCTCCAACGTAATTAAGATCAACTCCGGACATCCAGACGGTGGGATTATTTAGCCCACTGTCTACACCACANACACACACACACACACACACACACACACATACACACACACACATACACACACACATATCCTTAGAATACCCCCTGCCAAATATCATACATTATCAGTCTGCCCAGATAACAAGAAATGCTCCTAAAACACTGGCTAAACATTCTATTAACATTATCAAAACATTCTTGCTACTAGTTCTTTCAACATAAAATGTTTAATTTTTTTGTTAATTAATGGTATTGTTAGGAAAACGTCCTTGCAGCCAACAATTGTTGCCTAGGCAACCAAACATCTTCATCTCCTCCTATAAAGGTAAATCAGATACACTTGTCATGCAACAATTCTTCTCATGACGAAAACACACTCATCAACAGCTGCTTCCCATCTAAACATCTATTTTTAGAAGGCACTAAAACACAGTTCAGTACTAGTGAAAGCTCTAATGATGGAGCTATGTATCCCTACAGAAAACGTTACTAAAAATAGGCCAGATTCCATTCAACATCCCACCCAAAATTACATGACATGCTGAAACAATGTAATGTAGTATTAAATAAGGAAGGCAACCTTTAGGCCACTCACATAGACACTTCTCAAAATGGACCATCCACATGTGGACACGTCCACATATTATCTGTTAATTCTCTGTAGTGCACCAGCTATACAATCAGCCAGACTGTAAGACTAATGCTGGGCCAATGAATAGCGAGTGTATTATATTTACATATATTTATATGTATTATATTTACATATATGTACATGTATTATATACTGTATATTATATTATTCATTACACAAGTATATTATAATATATTGAAATACATATATATACAAATAGCAACCAGGGCAAACTATAATCCTCTATAAAACATATTTATACATTAATGTAGTAGTTAAAAGTTTGTTAACTCTGTTTTAATAAGGATACTATTAAAGGATATTTTATACCACTTTAAGTTAAAAAAAATGTATTATTGTTGCAATAATAACAAAATCTAAACCACAACAACCTGATATTTTGGGTTCAGTGGAAAAATGTACATTGGTTACATAAACAAATTAATACTCACAACAAGCTATGGAAACTGTTGCCATGCTGTTTCTTCCAATCTTTAAACATCTTAAGTGTTTATACCGTGTCTCAGCCTCACTGAAATGGCGGTTAATGATATAACAGAGTTTCTCATTGCATAACCCCTTTCCTCTGGTACATCCATGTGTGCGTTTTGCTAATGCTGAGGAAAAAATGTCTTACTCTGATATACAATTACTGCAACACCATCCACTGCCTATTTCATCCTGTTACCAGCCATTACACAAATCAAACACATATCTAAGCTGTTATCTGCTTGTTGTTTGGTTGCCTGTTTTCCTCACACAAAAGCACATCTTTTGATGAACAAAACCCATTCTGCTGTCTTCTCTGAAGTGATTCATTTCCTAGATAACCCGGCTGTCTTCACGTTTGTGTATTTATAGAACAAACTTCTGCAAACTGTGTATGACATTTTAAAAGTTCCACAAAAGAAACCTGAATGAATGATGAGAGAAGCCTCTGTCAGCTCCCATTTGGTTTGTAGCTATTGTTTGTGGTTTACAGCACAACTTCTTTGAACCTCTTCATTATTCTTATTTCTGGGTTTCTGGGTTACACATCAAAAGATGTTAGTTCTTCCAAGGCAAGCATCTAAAGAGCTTTAGCTGGGTGGAACTTAAAGGGGTGAGACAACAACCAATGGGGCTAATGAGTGTGAATGAGCAGTGTTGGTACTTTCTGTGGTAAGTGGAACTAACTGAACTATGCTTAGTGGACATTAGCTGATATTAAATAAGCTTTATTTGAACTATGCTTAATTTATTTTCTACATGAATAAATGAAAACAAGCCACTAAAGTGCAGGTAGGGGCAGTGCTGGAAAAAATAAGCAAAGATAATGTTGTCAAGCAAAACAAAAAGGTCGCATGGGAGATGACATGAACATTATGAAAACACTGTTTGACAAACCAAAGGAAGTGACAAGGTCTTGCTAACAAAGAAGAGAGTCTTTGTCATAGGTCAAGAGTTGAAGCTCCAGGGAAATAAATGTAGCCCTTCATTAACACAGGGTCACTGCAGCCCATAGAGTGAACAGTCTGTACAATCACAATTCTTTGTGTACAATTCTTACACATGGTTGAAAGCCAACAAAACCTGACAAATAGGAGCAAAACCTCATTTTAGGGACACCCCTAAAAATTCTAGTAAGAATACAGTACATCACAGATATGCTATAAAAATATAGTAGTTTTTATTATTTCTGCTAAGGTTAGAGTTAGGTTATATTGTTATTGACTTGGGACAATAAACTTTCATTCCCATTTATTATATTTGCTTTATCTCTGAAATAATTGAATTGCTTATGGCCTCATTCTACTATATAAAGATATAAATACCTTCCATTAGGTAGCTTAAAAACAGCCATTCCCACTATGTATAAATATACTTTTTGTAGAATCTTGACTTTTGAAATAGACTTAAATCTCCCTTTGATATTTATTTGTTCTTTAAAGAAATTGAACCAACGATTTTTGCCACTGGCCTGCAGCAGAAGCCTTTAAAGTAAATTTAAGCTTTGTTGATAATTCCACCATCCAAAGACTGCAAATGACTTTACCTTAAAAGTCCCATCTGGATTTCATTTACAAATAAATTAGCCATTAAGTGTTCTTTTAAGTGGTCTTTCTCCATAATTTCTTAATAAACGACATTACTGTGTCTTCTAAACAGCCTGTGCTGGGGATCGTGTATTAGTGTTAACTTCAGCAGTGCTAGAGGAAACATATAGACTTAATAACCCAGAATTCAGGCTCTCTCCACACTGTGAGAGGGCCTTCAGAATGCGAGAATGAGAAAAAGTCATATAAACTTCTTTTATATAAAGAAAACAACACTCCCTCCATGCCTATAAACACCCACACAGATCTGTTTTCAGCCAGTCCTTAAAGCCCATCTCTCTTAACACTGAGATTATAAGGCTTGTGCAGCCCTTAGGTGCATCTAATACTTTGATTCCAGCTATACACACAACAGTTGACCTCGCATTCAACTTGATCCATCAGCTCAGCAGGTTGAGAAGTAACAAAACCCTTCACTGAAAGCTGACAATTTAAACAGCAACTTGGTTGTTTTTTTTTGTTGAAAGCTGGTCGTTTACATGCTAATTCTTGTGCGTTTGGGTTTTTAAGTTTTGAACAATTACACATTCTTTATACGCTTTAAAAAGAGAGTTCACACAAAAATAGTCAAAATTAAATTGTGTTTTCGCTACAATGCTACAGACTAAATCCGTACCGTTCCAAAATTTGTATATTTGAAATTTCGTGGAACAAGGCATGGAATGACATGAGGCTAAGTAAACAATAACAGAATTTTCATTTTGTGGTGAACTATTCCTTTAAGTAAATCTTAAAACCTTATACAGTAGTGTAGACCTGCCGGATATTACATACCCCACTGACCACACAAGACGAAATGCCTTGGCTTATTTCTCTCTCAAAACTCTCCAAGAAAAGATATATTGGATTATTCTGGACGTAAATATGATTCACCTCTGGAGACCTTTACAAGAATGAATCATTTCATAGTAATCTTTGCTCTATATAATCTGTTGAGGTGAATGTGGGATGGGAAGCCAGAAGCCATAATGCAGTACGGAAGGTGGTAAATATACCACACAAAGGAAGTAACCTTGTCATAAAACCGTAACATGGCAAAAAGTGTTTGGCAAAAAAAACTGAGAAGGACAGAGTAAATAAGAGAAACATACTGTAGGACACCGATTCAAAACCCAGCTGAAGCTAAACTTAATGCACAAACAATATCACTTTAATCAATGAAAGATATTTTTAAATATTCTGTTACGTTTTAGGTGAAATTTCAGTCTACTTTCATTTTCTCACTTTTTTGCAACTTTGTCAACACTCTGACATTTAAAATTAAAAAAAATATATCATCTAGGAACATACAGTTTTGGCTTATGTAGTGTATGATATAAATTTACTATTTATAGTAAATAAGCTGAAAATTGTCTTACAAAAGACAAGTATTTAAAAAATTAATTGCTGGTAAATGTGGAAGGTCTCATTTCATCTCTCAAACAGTCAGACTGAAACACAAAAGAGACCAAAAACACATGGAAAAATATGGGAAAAAGATCTTAGCAACCAGTCAGAAAACACAGAAGTTCTGTGGGCATTAATAAGCTTTCCAAACTTCACTAACGGCGTTCACACTCTTAATCCAAATCAAACCAATCAAGTGGAGTACAGTGTAACTGTGTTGTGAATGTATCAGCATCTTTAGCCAATAAGGTACAGAGGCATTATTAAGTATTAACAATAGGCAAGTATTAAACTGGAGTAACAAACATTGTGTCTAACCTCTATTAGACTGATTGTGTCTCTTTGCGCAGCACAATATTCTGTAACAAAAGAAGTCTGTAGACACACACACACACACACACAATAGCTTCACGATTGCTCTGAACAGTTGTCATTTATACGAGCGCCGTTTTCTTTCTGGAACATTTTGGTTGAGATGACGCGAAAATCAGGCGTCTGTCGCTGTTACCCAACCAGCCAAACAAAAGCTGCTAAGTGCTGACACAATTTATATAACCCTTTACATAACTGAGCACAATACTTCAAGTAAACACATTTGTTGTCTGATTTACAAGTAAAATCACTAATTCTTTTTTCTGCAAATATTGTAACACCCTCCAAAAAAAAGTAAAGTGAGAAAGGTGTTAAACACGCCTGTGAACTCTGCGCCAGTCCTGTGATAAAGGCTAGATGTTCAATTATCACCTAATAATGAATATAAATATATGAAGATGGCTTACAGCGGTTTTAAATCTTAAAGTAAGATCAGGTGAAATTCAAAATTAAAAACAAATTCCAAAAATTACTAATTATAAGCCAGTGGGAAGTGACATCCCTAAAGGTTCTGTGCGGGGCAAGTTATTTTTTAATGCTATAATATATATTCCAGAAAGTATTACTTAAGATTTATTAACAGTTTTTGTTCCTTTAAAAAAAAGAAAATAAATGATGCACAAAAATGAAATCAAAGTTAATGCAAAGTTAATTCAAAGTTAATGTAAAGTTAATGTAAAGTTAATGCTGTAATGCGATATGTGCATCAAAACTTAAAAATAGTAGTTTACCAACAACAAAGCAGGAATCGGCAGGAAGAATCGTGCAGTACTTTAGACAGCCTACAAGACTGAACATGAGAGAACTTTTGAAGTACAAAACCTTCATAACAAATATTACAAAAAACACACCAGCCGGGCACACACAAGAATAAGGGTGTTTTCTCTGTGCAACATATCTGAGACAGATGGATATTGTAAACTAGTGCAGCGAGGCTGTTTTAAAATTGGTTTCACTGAGGGTTGGTGCCTATATCAAATTTGATTCAGATTAATCGCATAGGCTACAACAATTTTACTTTTAACATAATTAAATTAAATATTGCACTTCTATTGACATTCAAACCCAAACCTCCATACAATGGTGATAAGAAAACTATGGGAGGAGCAAACAGACACAGACGATTCTGAAACTTCAGCGACATCCTCATAAACCTTGTTTGTCTCTCTCTGACTCTAATAGTTTCAGCAGAATCCTTCAATCGACACACAAAGCTACAGGCCCTTCATGTACTGCCCTATCCTGTAATAAGTAACAAATCAAATGAGTTTAAGATCACTGCCTCCTTAAAACAAAACAGCCCTTCTCTGCATTGTGTAAGCAGGGCGTGGGTAGGAGTTGAAGCAGGACACCTTTCTCCTAATCCAGTCCTCAAGTCAACCTCCCCTCTGCGGCATCAGGTGATAATCTTAATCCTGCACAGGATTCAGTGTGATAATGAGACTAAACTGGACGCAGTGTGTGTTCAGACCCACTTTAAAAAGCAGTGACATATAGATGTTCCCTTAATGGTCTATTTCTACCTGATCTGACCTTTTAAAGTGACTGGTGTTTGTGTAACCTGATGGATCCGGCTTGATTCAGTCATACTAAATAACCTTTGAGACTTAAATAACGCTAGTTCATTTAAACGCTATCACCTCAAGTACACTTATAGAGTTCAAAACAAATGAATAGTGTTAAAAACAGTCCATTAGACATGAATGATTAATATTTCCACTGTATTTTTACTGCTTAACTGCTACTGTGTTTTAGACTTACATATTATATTATATATTTGTAAAAAAAACATTTTTAATACAATGCAAAATATATTTTTTATAAATATAGCTATAATATATTTGTATTTTTCTTGAAGCAAATTTATAAACATTTATATTTCTGTATAATATATGCCGATTCCCATCTGTGGTAAAACGTCAAGCTAATACATCAACGTTTTCTATATTTCAACATTTTGAAAACATTATGGTCTGAAGTAAGATAACATTAAAGGATAGAATGTACAGCAAAAAAAAGAAATAGAGAAAGACAAAGACTCAGAAGAACAAAAAAGTTTGAAACATAATAGAAGAAAGATGAAAATCCCATCATCCCTTTTAACAGGAATCTCCCATGACAGACATGAGATGAATCATTCTTCCTGTTTCTGTGAATAACTGTTCTGATAACTTTTTATCTTTGCTGGAAATCCTTGCTGTGCTAAATTGGTCTTGGAAATTTGGGGATAGTTCTAAATATGTGGTACATACACTAGGGTCATTTTAGCACGGAAATATGCACCCTGGAGATGTATGCTGTACTTTTATATACGGTTCTGTAATGTAACAATGTAATAGACATTTGAGTCGATTTAAGTTTAACTAAGTTTACAAGTTTGACAGTCTGCAAAAACAAAATTTAAGCTGATGGATTCTTGCATTTTTTTTATCATCTTATAACAATAAGAAATGCACATATGAGGGGTGGGAAATGAGATATGTTCATTAAACATAAAATACGATGGATGGACTTACAGCTCCCGAATTTGAGTGGGCAGGCATGAGCATCCATGGGGAAGTCTTCCAACTGCATGGGGCACTCAGCTGAGATGGTCAATCTGGAAAACAACAAAGAATGAATTAAATCTAGATGTCTTATCTTAAAACAACTAATAACATACAGTATTACTGTCTTATACTTGTAATCCTCCAAATATACTGTTGCTATTGACTTAAATACTTAAAGTATACAAATAGTTGTGTGACCGAACTTGTGTGTATAAATGTGGGTCTTAAATTTATTTATAGATCAAGGGTGCCATCATGTGCTAGAAGTCGGGACACTGCCAAATCGACAAAGTAAATCACCTCTAATTCTGGCTTTACTTTATACACACACACACACACACACACACACACTAGAACACAATTTCTTTGTCATTACTTTTTGTTTTAAAAACTGCATTGAAATAGTCTATTTTAGGCTGACAGTGTCATCTACTGAAATACTTGGGAACTACAAGAAAAACGTTGCACGTCATTTCTGGGTGTAGCTGTATAACAAATTACAAGAGGACTGTCTCCAGTAGATTAAAGTCTGTGGTTGTTGTTTTTCATTCAGAATCACATAAAAACTGCTACTTTTCTAAAACAAAATTAAAACAATTATGTAAAATGTGTAGTATAATTTAGAGGTTTGATAATGTTTTGATAATATAAATGAACATCTACTCAATTATAGTACATATACTCAGTCAGAGGATTGTGTTAGCAGTGCAAAGACTGTGCAAAATACTTATAGCTTAATATTAAAAAAAAATCAAACTCATTTATGCTAAATTCATAAATGTAAATGTATAAAAAACTATTATGACAACTACAGCAATATACTATAAAGTGTCCAATCATTCTTTATGAAAGCAGTCATAGACTCATGGATTACTAAAGACATAGTATTTGTAAAACATAAAAGATCAGAGAGTGTGAATTAGGAGTCTGTAATACAGAGAACACTGCAGACTGTAATGTGTGTAACAGCTATCCTACACCGCCCCCTTGTGGACAACCAGTAAATACACGTTTTTATAGCGAATGATTTCCTAAACAGTACATTATAAGCCTAAACACATTAAATGTAATTAACATATGTTTAAATTACACAATATTAATTTTTAAAACAACATTATTTCAAAGATTGCCTTTGAATTTAATATATGTTAGATATTACAGAACAATTAACATTTCAGTACATTATGCGTTCAAAAATTTAAGATGTAAAAACATTACACCCTTAACATTTAAATTAGGTAACAAAAACATTTTAAATCATCCATTTTTTAGATGCTGTTTTAACATTACTGTCTAGTTATAAGAACACCATTCAAAAAAATATTTAAAACATGCAAAAATGTTCTCTAATTTCTTTTATTTTACATTGCTCATGTTTATTGTTACTCTGTGAAATAGCCAAAAGGTTTCAGGCTGTTCTGTGCAGAGTTGTGCTAATCACACTACAGGAAAGTAAAATGTCTGATTGCACAACCTTGCTACATTCATTTTTGATCAACGTCTGCTGCTAAAGTCATTAGCGAGGCCATTTTGCAAAGCAACTGTAGGAGGCCAGAGAGGCTCATAGCCAACATTACCATAAAATCCACCTTATTATGCCACACTGTACCCGTTATGCCCTCGCCCTCAAAGTCCCTGTTTTCCATTCGGTGCTGTGGTGTAATAAATGCAATAGGACGAGAGCATTGACCCTCAGATGACAGTGTACTGAAGGGCTTCATATTGCCACAGTGTCTGAACTGTTTAAAACTTCCATCATCAGCAACTTACCCAGCTAACAATTTTTCGTTGTAAGAACATTTCCCCAACGTTTCTATCAAGCACAAAAAGCTTAAAATATTAAAAGGAACATTCAAAACATCAATTTATGTTAATTCTTGGTTGAAGTTTCTAACGTGTAACCGAGAGAACTTTTAGAGAACATTAGCCAACGTTTTGAAAAGCTGAGGAGGAAAGGTCAGAGTTGAAGGGCCCATGGGTGCGTTTCTGACTGGAAACCCTGTGAGAATGTAATTAATGGGGCGAGACGCGTGAGGCGCTGTTCCCTCACTTAATCAGCGCAGGGCCTTCATCTCTGACAGCTCAATGATGAGTTGTTGTATTGGAAAAATGAAAGACTGTCCTCTAAACTCAACCCCTATTCTCCTAGCTCACACAGCTTTATCAAATCCAGCCATATGGGAGGCGAAGGATTCGTGGTGTACTTACAGAACGCAGTCAGTGCTGAGGTCAGCACTGCCGGATGAGGGGAAGAAACGATGTGATGTCGGGGTCCTGACAAACTGCGAGTGTTCAGCGTTTCATTCTGACTGTGAGCTTTGTGTGGTCTATGATAGTCCATTAAAACTACTGGCTGGCTGGCTTCCAAATTTCCTAAGAGTTTTCTAGAGATGGATTCTGTAGCTCTAATAGTGGTTGGTAAAGCAGTAGTAAGTTACAAATATCAGGTGTAATATTAAATGTTTTTAAATAATTTAAAATAGGACTTAAAATGTTTCTTTAAATATTTTAAGAGCCAGTAATATCTTGTGCTTTAATACCATTGGAATAGCCAGTACGGCGGGAACTAAACCTGTCAATATCACAAATGTTGCTGCTTTATTAACTATATTAACTATTGTTTTTAAAACCCCCTTTAATTAATTGTAAAACTTCCCCTGAAAAAATATTCCAGGTTTTAATGTGGTCTCAGACATTTGGACCTCAATAAATGTATATGTATATACATGCGTTTTATTTGCATTGAAGTGGATATAAATCAAGCTAAATTCTAAATATCAGGTCTGAACTATCAGACTTAAATCAGAAATGTCCTACTATTGAGTGTTATTAATAACACATTACTTTAATCTTATACTTATATTTCCAGTTTCTACATTGTACATTTACCAGCTATCCTAGCATGCATATGCTCTGGCTGAGAAGATACTGAAAAAACATGACAGATCCTTCAGAAGATTTGACGGTTTCTAGAACATCTCCCTTTTGTTCAGTCTCATAACCTCCTTTTTAACGCTAATAAAAGCCTGTAGACTGCATCCGCTTTTAGAATGTGGGTGGTGAAACAGTTTGCCCTGCTTTTTCATGGCTGCTAAAATTCTCTCCTCTCCATCTTGGCAGGAAAGAAAGCAAACTTCTGCTGATCACTTTTCTGGAAACAATGTAGGCATTAGCGTGTGGTAAAAGGCCCTTTAATGGTTTGCGCTGTTAGGAAATGCAACACTGGGCAGAGTTTAGTGTAGACAAGCTACAACGGCTCCCACATCGATTTCTAAATGACATGCTCAGTCATTTCCTTTATAGAGTCATTAATGTTTGATTGATGAGCTCGTCTTCAGTCTAGATGACGATGTGATCTGAAAAAGCGCTTCTATTTAAGCCTTTATCAACTGAATGATTTTGTAATCATTTCTGCGTTCGCTCTCCCAATATACAGCGCAGACCACGCAAACGACAAAAACACTTCGGAACTAACAAACGAATGTGTTTGGCGTAAACAAAGTCATTCATTTTTGCGTTTTTCATTATTTTAGATGCCTTTATGCCCCGCCACGTGAAATCTAATTGTACCCATTGCATCGGTTACCAAATCCCCCTCTGCATTTAAATTTGAGTTAATAAAAGCGTGTAACTCATTTTATAATGGATCAGCATAACTTTAACCTCAAAGGATAAAAGCAACCGCTAACCAATGCCATTACGTTTGTGCTCCCCAGCATCCAGCACTTACTGAAAGGGTTCGGTATTGATGCCATTCTAGCACAACAATAGCAGCTTTTATACAGCCCTAACACAGCAGTGTACTGTACCCGGCAGTGGATTGTTGCTGATGGTAGCATGGCGAGCAGAAACTGTGTGTGTTTGAATGCGAGTAAATGGGGGGGTGTGCCCCCCTCAGCCCTGCTAGTGCGAGTAATGGAGCAGACAGTCTGTGGAGAGCAACACAACAACAGGGCTATAAACACAGAGCCACATGTCCCTCTTTCTCTTTCTCCTCTTTCTTTGTTTCTTTACAGTAACTCTCTCTGTGTCTTGCCCCCCTTCGTTCTTTTCTCTGGCGTAACCTTAGGTTGCCCACCTCAGCTCAAGGCACAAAGTGAAACTAAAATAAATGAATAAGCAGCAGGGGCAGAAAGTCAGGAGAGGAACATCAGTCTGGCTCATGAATATTAATGAGGTGACAAAATGCAACTCCTGTAGTCATAACAGATTTGTTGATAAAACGCATAAGTGGGTGCTATACATTTTAAGATTACCGCATACTGATTGTGCTTTCGTTCGTTCGATCGACTACCGAGGCAGAAGCTTTCACTCGTTTCCTAAACTGTCCTATTATGTGTCTGGCCACTGTATTTTCTTTCGTACTGCAGCCAAGCAAAACCAAGCTTACCAAACCAAATCATTGTTGCCTGTAAAGGTGGAAGGCGGCATGTCCCCTGATATACTGATGGCCAGTGAACAGTGCTAACGTTCTCCTAAAGTTCGAAATTACCTCTCTCAGAATGATCAAAAAGCATTTTTGAGTAAAATGTTTTTTTTCTATCACACATATCAAAAGTGCTGATGAATTTTAAATATCATTCATCCTATATAACATATATGTTGAATGTTATGTATCACATATATCAAAAGTGTTGATGGAACTAGCATTTTAATGTTACACAAAATTTAAAAAAATAAATAATGCTATTACAATGTCTAAAAAAATGACACATTAAAAAAATTCTTACAACATAAAAAAAAAACCTTAACGTTCTTGTTACAAAATGCATAAATTAGGGAAATGTTCTAAAAACCTAAAATTGTTAGCTGGGTTGCTATACCCCTGTAAAATACCTAAATACTGTGTGGCAAAAAAACAAAATGGTAAACGAAAACGCACAAAAATTGTGTGTAGAAAACCGACAGTTTTAGTAGGGTCGCGCTAAACATTCCCACTGAGATTGTATGGTGTAGAGCATGTGATGCTGAGTTCAGCTGGAACCGGGCACATACATGCTTAACACATCTGTCAAATGACACAGAGTTCAGCAGGGCAACAAACAGGTGAAGAGGTCATATATGAAATGAAGGAAAAATGTATGACTCCACCACCCACCACTGCTTACAAACATTCAATAACTCACACATTCTGAAATGACAAAGATTATGACTTTAGCGTCTAAATTGGTACCTCATGGTGTACAGCAAAGTCCCATCATCCTTCAGTCTCAGCAGTTTGTTGGGCGTGGTCATGTTGTGGGCAATGGATTTTTTCCCGTTGAGGAAAAAAGTGTCGGGAGTCCAGATGTTGCTGGCCAGCAAGTTGTTCAGAGGTAGCATCTCCATCGGACCCTTAAAACGCAAACGCTCGTCTTTCCAGCTTTGACGGAAAAATACATCAATGGTGTATTCCTGTGTTGAGCAGAAAACAGTGGTGTCATCAAGTGCGCATCTAAAGACAGGACTGCTGCGTACGCAGAGAACAACTTTAAGTTAGAGGAACGCTTCCCTAACATTTTTATTAAGTAACAAAAACAGTAAAATGTTATTATGTTGTTAAAACATTCCAAGCATTTTCAAACATTGCATTCAAAACATTAGTGCTTGTTATTAAAACATTATAAAACATTACACCTACAATTTAAGAACATGTTTTTGATACATTATATATAACATTACAAAGTGTTCTACTAAAAGTGTACTGCAAGAATGTTATTGACAACTTTGAGAGAACTTTCAGAGAACGTCATCCAACGTTCTGAGGACGATCCCTGTTAGCTGGGTATTTCTTTGTGAGTGCAATGGGATGAGGTGGGGGGCTTGTTCGGAACATCCTGTAATTAGTAAGGGCCACTAAGATCCTCTATGGTATAGCTTACTGAACTGAGCCCAGGAGAGAACTATTTTTTCCCAGCCCTATGAATTTAACCAATTGCCGTGCCTGACAGCCAAATGCATCACAGAATATAAAAAACTAACAATATCAATTCATCTACCCAGACACCTGGAATAACACATGCTGAAATGTACTCCTACAGCAGTAAATGTTGAAGAGGTAAAACATGATGCAGACAGAGCCGGTGTTTAATAAAGAGGGTCTTGATGAAATGGAAAGTCGGGTGGAAATCTCCAGCTGGGCTGTTTAATGAATGGTGCTTCTAATTGAAGAAAGGATATCAGGTTGAGGAACTCACCATCTCAGTATCTGACACTGGTCCAAAGCTGGTGACAAAGATGTTGGTCTTAATTTCTGTCACTTTCTCTGTAAAGCCACATACAGAGTGTATTGATGTATTAGTTTTCATTTTAGAATATTGACATTCAGTGGAACTGTGTATAACAGGACTATTTCTTCTAACAATATAGGGAACTGTTATTTAATATTACAATGGTTACTTTACTAATACATTGTAGTAGCGAGACTGGAAAAAGGAGGTGGATTGTCAGGAGTAAAAACGCAATAAAAATGTCATAAATAAATATAGTGGGATTTTCTGCAATGATGATTTATGGTTTAAAATCATGGAGTTTAAAAATATAAAACATTTATCCCAACACCCCCCACTGAGTACCAATAACACTGACAAATCTGCAAAAAGCGCATAATTTAGATGAATGCATCCTTTGATTCTAACATATTGGAAACATATTTGTATGATAGTTGCATTCTCTTTAAATGAATGACTGTCTCTGGTAGCAATCAATTTCATTCATCTGATTGCACTTCCCCAAGAACTAAATCAGGCTCACTTGCATTATTCGTCTACAGACACAATACTGCTGCAATAGTTTTTGTTGCTCTCTCTCTTTTACTCTCTCACATGTAAATACAGCAGCCCAGTGTTTACTCTCGCTCTCTGCCAGAACGCCTCGCTTTGCCCTCTGAGAACAATGAACCTGCACCCTTTGAGAAGAACGATGGCTTTTTCAAGGTCAGCAGCCACATTAATGTCCTCTCTCTCTCCCTCTCTCTTTCTCTCTCTCTGTCTGTCCCCCGCAAGAACACTGTAATTGAGAGTGCTGGGAAATTGCGGCCATTTGATTTTACAGAGGACCGGGCAGTTTCGGTGATCACTTCTGTTCTGTGAAAACATCTCTGCTTATGTGAGTCTTTTCTCTGTGTACTTTTCCTCTGTCTGTGGACTGAATAGAAACGGCAACTATCTTTTCAGCTATTTAATGAAAGTCCTTCACACTGATGTCACGACGGAATTTGCTGGGTTTATTCAAAACCACTCGCTTTTCTTAAACACGCCTTTTCAGAACAACCACTGAAGGTCAGTGCCAAACATCAATGCTAAAGAATCACGCACAGAACAAAACACCTCTTGGCTAAAGCAGATCTTGTTTTTGATGAGGTCTGGAGATGGTATCTAAGCAGAGTTTACCTCCCAGCCCGGGTCGCAGTCTGTTATCGTAGCCATCCAGCAAACCGTCCAGGATTCGTGTGAAGATTGTAGTGTTATTATCGATCTCTGACTCCTTAGGGGTCCCTGTAGTGGACTGGGAAAGACTGATCACACAGAATTAATAACTAGAATTATCACAGAGAATTATTAACTATAAGCATGAATTGCCAAATGTTAACTGTTTATCACAATGGTCCAGAAAATTCGCTGTTTGGAATACAACTGATGTTCAAAACCTTAAAAAACAGATGTTTAATTTTACGTTAACTGACTTCTATACAACCAGCTAGAAAGCAATGCAGATCAAGAAAGTTTGTTTAAAATGTGATTTACCTCAGATGGCAGGTGAAAGTCATGAAAACAACACAGACCCAGAGACTTCTCATTTTGGTGCTGCAGTGTGGTCCATATCCCATACCTGCAAAGAGTCCAGCATACAGTGTCATTCACACAGCACTGAAGACAGTGATGCCCAGAGCAGACCGTAGCTCTTCTAATCTGATCATTCACTGTGAAACTGAATTACACAGCCTTCTTTATGATGTAATTGGGCATAAAATTTGAAAGTCAAGATAGCATGCATATAACATCTTAAAAAAAAACATCAAATTCAACATCATCTTATCCTGTTTAATCTAAATGCTCTGCTGATAAGACTGTGCGTAACTGTAGATCAACCGCAGAGTACACTTAAATCCATAAACCGAAATGTAAACATTTTTATTGTTATATGGTGAGTACATACAAGATGTTTTTAAAATGAATGAATTACAACAATATTATTTAATTTATCTTATTTTAATCTATTCGAAATGCTGCCAGTTTAAAAATCCAAGCAAAGAAAAATATTTTGAAGCACATTTCTTTAAATACCACTTTTTTGCACCATGCTCATTGTGGTCATTTGTAAAATCTGACCCCAGTTTGCATCAGCTGTAATTCTTAGTTAATTCTTAACAGCCTCTGGCACATAAACTTGTTCAACTCGTTACTGGCATTTATAGCGAGTCCTGCAAAGAAGAGTTGAGCAGAGATATACAATCACAATACTATGAAAGCGGTGTATCTTACCTCAAATACCTGAATGGTGCAATGGATACACGAACTGCAATGAATTCCTTTCAAAGCACTGAGCAAAATCCCGCAATGTTCAGTTTACAGCAGTAGGGTGATGCGTTGCTCTTCTGACACATCCATACAGTACAAGCTCATTGTTCCTCCGTCTTGTACGATTCAGTGACTGAGCAACCGCTGCAGAGAAACCCTTCCTTTCCTCTGCATCCCAAAAACCTCTTCATCACTCCTAAATCCAATTGAACGACAAGCACACCACAACAGCCTTTAAAACAGTCTGTTTCTCTCTTTCCACCTTCTAGATAGTACAACCCCTTTAACACCCCACTACTTTTCCCCTTCTTTCTTCTGCATATTACAGTGGCACGCTAATTTACAACATCTCAACGCTTATCTGCACAAGCGTTCCAGACTTGAACGGGATTTAACGCTTACCGCCGCTCTGGACGTCCGTCGCTCGCTCTACTCCAGCTCGACTGTCACTCGTTCATATTTGGAACCAAAGTAATGGGACGTCACCTCCGCTCGCGCTGCATAATTGCCCCCCGAGGGGAATTTTAGGGACCCGGTGGGGTCTGAAACTTGTCTGTTTAAGCTTTATCAAAGGAGAGAGCGATTACCCCCGTCGCCGGTGCGGGATAAATGCGTGGACGGCTGAAAACGAGTGGATTTCCCAACAATTCTGCTTACTAGGCACTTTCTGACCGAGCATTTACCCGTACGCAGCTCCCCTGAGCCAGTAAACCCGTTTAATGAAGACCGGCGTCCCCTGAGGAGTGCCTGCAGATCATTATACATCCACTGAGGGGGACAATAATTCTTGAAACGTGTCAGATTTGCCCATTTAGATGTTGCAGTTTAAAGCATCTTCCTGGTTCAAATTAAACGAATAAACTGCATATATGCAAACACATAAATATATAGTACAGATAGAAACTGTTGATTTTGGCAGGACCTCATGTTAAAAATCTGATAGAGAAAGCACGTTGTTTAGTGCATTTCGTTACAATGGGCAGGTAGTAATGAGGACAGCCATCAGAGGGAACTCTTATCCCATGTTTTTGATGCTGAATCTCACTGCGCAGTGGTTACACTCAGTCAATATACGAAAACGTTCAGGTCCTATAGCACCCGCTCCAATTTCATGTCCTTCTTCAGTGAAACTTACTGAACTAGTTTCTTTTCTTCCCGCCGAATTGGGAACGACTGACAGGACAACTGGGAAGTGTGCACGTGGAGTCCTTTAGTACACAAGCCATGGAAAATTGCATATTTCAAATGTTCAGATTTGCCCTGTCGATTGATCGTGCAAAATCATACAAAAGTACGTAGCAACAAGAAATGCAGCAGAAAAACAAATTCACATATAAATTGAAGTCCTTCCAGTTTTCCCGTGCAATAAATAATTCCATTTGGTGTAAGGCATGCTGAAGATTGTTACACTGATTTACAACAGGAGCACCAATGACTTTTCAAGAGAGTAAATTAAACACCTGGCTTGGGTTGGCTTTAATGGTCACAGCGCTTGTAAAAAAAAAAAAAAGCCTGAAAACATGCATCTGTTGGGACAGCATTAATTCACAGTTCATGAGGTTGTGCATCATTGTGAGGCATTATGCATAAGCAACCAAATCTCACAATGTCATGTTTTAGTTGTGTGTTTAGGGGATTGATTTATTTTTGCGAAGCTTTTGTCTGAATGCTGATTGACTCCATTGATGTGTACGAATGTGAGCCTCACACAGGAGCAGCTGTTACCTCTGCAGTCCACCTGTGCCCTGTGACCATCTGATAATCTTCATCTAGTATGTGTGCATGTTAAACAGAGCTTGAATAACTAAGATTACCAAAACAGAATAATTGCAGCCATCATTCCTGCCTGTCTGAATTCGAGGAGCGTGACACTGCAAAGGACTGATGATATTTGTAACTATTTTTAGAGGTCTGGGTTTAATACAAAAGAAAAAATAGGCATCCTTTGTGCAGGACACAAGCCACTTCATGTTTTAGCACTGGTAATTGTTTGTTCTAAAAATAGTTGATGCTAATAACTAAAATCGTTTCCCTTTCTGTTTTTCAGGAATGCTGTGGATGGAAATAAAAAGCTGTTTGCAATATATGACACAAGGTATGTATTCACTACATTGATTAAAATGTTCTCAACTATAATTTACCAGTTTTAAAGTAAACAGCATCACCCAGAAAAGAAATCTGTTATGTACTCACCCTCATGTTCTTCCAAACCGTTTTCAGGGGAACACAAGGGTAAAAAAGGTTTGATTAATGTTGACACATGGCCCTCCTTCCATACAATAAATGAGAACAGTGACTGAGGCTGCAAGTCTTTCTGCCTCAAATCTCCTTTTGTGCTCCATGGAAGAAAGTCTGGAATAACATGAGGCTAAGTAAATGACAGCTGTTGGTGAACTGTCCTTTTGAAGGTGGGGTAGGGAACTTCAGAGACGCTAGCAATAGCAAACTAGCTTTAAAAGCGTAAGATTCCACCCTCCGTTCAGAGCGCTCTCCAAAGCCACGCCTTCTCTGTGGGTATGCAAACACATAGTTTGACAGTCAAGTAGGACGTTGTATCTTGTATATTGGATAAACATTTTATGGAATTGTGCCTCCCACAGAAGACACATAAAACTATTTCAACCACTCAGTGATTGCTATCAAAACGTGAAGGAACTTTCAACCAGCATAACAGAGAACATCACCTACCCTAAATTTAACTAATCACAATCCGCCTATGCCTTACCATAGTATCACAGGCACAATTCTTTAGTACTACAAGTAATTTTTGCAAGGTTCTGTCACAATCCAATACAAATTAAGCGCCCCATGTCAGCCACATACATACAGAATTCATTCAGCACGGAGCAATATTCACTTCATCCAAAAGATCTATTTATCTGTGTCCATTTAATCTGGGGAAGGTGGTGTGGGCGTGTGGGGGAGAAGGTCTTCAGCATCTACGACTTCACACAAATGAAAGAGAAACCCTATTCAGCAGAAGCAATGTTTTCATTCCCACTCAGCGACGTTACACCACCTCACCCCTACTGTAGATCAGAACATCACAGATGTTTTCCTTTGAATGTCTAGCAGGCTTCGAGAACGCTGCCTTATACCTCACAGTTAAAGGGTCAAAGGAAGCCAGACATTTCAAAGACCTCTTTGGTCACAGAGACACAGAGATCATACCGAAAGGTTCACGTCCACCCACAGCCTGTTTGGCTAACGTAACTTTAAAGGTTTTAACAGCATTTGGCTTTGGGTGACCGTGACTTGCTACCATTTGCTCAGCCCACACACCGAGGAGCCTTTGCATTTGCAGATGATGTGTGAGTGTTGTGCTTTGTTTGGATGATGGGATGTGGGTGTGTGTGGGTAAGTGCTGTTCAGAACAACCCTCCCTTTCCATCTCTCTCCTTATAGTATCTCTTCTTGATAAATGTCTGTGCTGCAAGAACCATAGAAATCGTTCCCTAAATATACTGTACAGCTGCGAAAAGGTCCGGAAACCATTTTTGGCAATGTTATATCGAATACTTTTATGTGAATGCCAACTCTTAGGGTTGAAAGGTAAAAAAAGTGTGCAGGCAAAAAGAAAGAACTAGAATGATTCTAAAACTTTGAGATTTGTTTAATATAGACAGATCCAAAAATAGATTCGCCAACCATTCAAAACGCAGAATGCTATCTAAATGCATCTATTATTATAGCCTAATATCTTCCTAACACTGTTACAGACAGTGGATCAATAGCTAAACGTAACCATCCCAGAACAGAATAATTTGTACTTGAGGACAAACGAAGAAAGAGCCTCCAATAACATCTTGGTGGAGTCTCAGCCCTTGCCTCTCTGGAATACAGCTTCCGAAACAGTATCAGGAAGCACAGCCACATCCCTCTGTATCCGGCGTCTGCTTCTAAAAGCATTAGGGCGGCATCGGTCCACAAACTACAGCTTTAATGCAGTGTGAGGGATTTAAGAAGCCCGCTAACCTCAACCATTGACTGCATCAAATCCACCAAGCGCTCCCGTAAACAACCGTACATTCAGGCAGGGCAATGGGGCCTGTAATTCTGAACACAGGTCAAATTAACAGGATTTAATTTAATGACAAGTTTCAAGGGCTTGGTAGCAGCCATTTTACTTATGCTTAATCTCCAGCAGACTGTCAGGCATCATTGAAAATCTGATTATGTATAATAAAATTGTCTACAGGCTCAATGGTAAAGCCTTAATATCCATTGTAGGGGAGTGGTGGTAAGGACAAGTAATATATCAGATTGATTTCATCACCAAAGGTGTCAATAAAGCAGCATTATTCTCCGTGGCGTGGTGATGTGTTTATCGCTTTGTGTGCGCGCACAGAGGTACAGTACATCAGGTGTAATGCGCTAATACATTTCTAAAGCAGTGCTATTTGATACCACCATACCGCTACAGCAGAGAGAGAGATTAGTGTCGCAAATGGAGAGGAAATAGTCAAGTACTTAACAGCGATGACAAGCTTTCATGTAAAATACCACAGATCTGATGCTCAAGTGTTTAAAAAAAACATCTTAAGATGCCTACCTGGATTTTACAATGACTTTACAACATAAGAAGTCGTGACTCAGTCAGCAAGCTGTGAGCTGGTGTAGGTTGGTTTTCCCTCATAGTCGAAGATTTATGGTTTATAGAAACGAGGCTGAACCAGCTACTTAAACGTGTTCCTTAAACTTTCACTGTTTTTTTTCCTTGTAGGTAACATGCTTATTTTTGCTGACGGGTGTTTTAAAAATATATCGTATTTATGCATTTTGCTGAATTAACTAGTATAATTTTATGGAGTAAAAAGTAACAAACGAACAAACATTTCGCGCCAGTACGTGAGACGTCGAATCACGTGAGCACTTCCAGACAAGTCCTCGTGCTCACATGGCAATTTCATCACACTCCTATCGTAGTTTATCGCTTACAGTTGTGCAAATCAATACTTCAACTTTCAGTTTCAGTTTGAAGTTCTCATGGTTGCTTTTTTGCAGCAGTTATCGGTGCATTTAGGGAATAGCCGAAAACGCGCGTGTATTTAGTTTTCCTCCAAGTAACTATTAAGACCTTCGATCGTTTGCGTCCGTCTCTAACCAAAAACGAGGCGTAAGGCTGTGACTTCAGCAGAGGGTGTAGATTCGGGACAGCACAGCACCGGGCGTTGAAACCGAAGCATGAAGATCTGGCTGAGCCCCAAACACCGACTCCCCTGTTGCCAGCTCCGGTAGTGTCTCGGGCAAAATGCATTGTATTTACAGAGCACCTATCCAAATAACACAGAGCGAAAACCTGGATCGCAGCGATTCGTTTACGCGTGTCTGACAGTAACTGGGAGTCATCAGTGACTTCTTTGGCGAAGACCTACTGATGGAATAACGTAACCTGTTACCTGCGCAAAGAAAACCTCACAACGTCCGTTTTGTCGCTCGATTCCTTTTCCCGAAAGAGTGTAAGGAATGTTTGGGAAACAGAAACGAAGGCTGTTTGGTGTTCTTTCATTACCGGTAATTGTGGCAGTGATGTGCTGTGCTCAAAGGTAAGAAGAGCTGCTGGAGACGCGAGTGATCTTGGACCTCCTGGGCATCTCTAATATGACGGAATAACCTTCTGTTTTATTTCTTTATAGCGCCAATGAACCAGGAAACATGTCTTTTGTCAAAGAGACGGTTGACAAGCTGTTGAAAGGGTACGACATTCGTCTTCGACCAGACTTTGGAGGTAGGTTGTTGATCGTGTTTTGTTCCCCACTTTGAAGGTTACGTAATGCTTTAAAGATGACCAGAAGTCATGTAATTTGCTGAAAAGCTTATGCATTGGTTGCGTTGAACTTAATGGTTAAGTTTTTTCTCGTTTAAGGTGCGCCGGTGGCGGTCGGGATGAGCATCGACGTGGCGAGCATAGACATGGTGTCTGAGGTCAACATGGTACGTCTGTCTTTTCACAGCTTATGTTTATTAATTTAACAAACGCATTAAGCATAGATTTGTATCATATGGGCACCTTTACAGATGCTGCCTACCTGTTGAGAAACTTTGCAGATGGTGTATGTACATAATACGCAGTGGTGATATGTTCAAATGATTTGTATTATGATGTACTTATCTGTGCTGGACATATTTTGTGACTTTGTAAACCACTAAGAGCTTTACACAGTGCTGAAACCACATAGCTTACTGTCTATTGACTGTGCGAATGATAGCTTGTACAATCTGTTCTGAAGTCAATTGCGAGACATTTTAATAGGAAAATGCTGTCATTGCTAAATAGTGTTGTAAGTGCAGTTTTCTTACCATGTTGGAGCAATGCCAGCAAATCACTATCAAAGTCGGATTGTTATCAAGGCTAGAAATTGTGTTCGAGGGTCATTGAAAGTTTGTATAGAATTTCTGACTACTGACTCTGCAGTTAAAGTGGACAAAATGGTTCACAAATACGTGGTGAGCAATTATATTTATACGTAGCTGCTGTAAACAAGAAACGCTTGATTGAGCATTAGATAAATCATTAGATAATGAAGCATTAGATAAATGAAGTTAACTCTTATTGTGTGCTATAATTTATCTGTTTTTGGCTTTGTGTTCCGGGCTGTGGGAGCCAGGCATGATTATACCTGTCAGTACTGTAGCATCGTCAATGGTCAGTGTCAACATCAGCATATGAGACTGGGCTGTCGCCATGGCGACCATGTCCATTTCACAGTCATGAATATGCAGATGGGTTACCCCTCCTCTTACCTGGGAACTGAATAGAGAGGATGGACACATATGCAAAGCCTATTAACTGTGACACATAAGGTGGTTACAGTCACCTGGAACCGCATTTATTCAGTTGACAGGCTGTTTAAAGCCATCATAAATGTGGCAGAAGTTGACATGATGACATTTGTCACATGACATGAGTGTATTTAAATGGCATACACCTTTTTGACAACATTTTGATTTTTTGTATTTCATTTTGGACATAGTTGTTCTCCCACTAGATTCCCTGATTATAATGTGTATTATCATTGTGTGTGATCCCAGCTATGAGGGAACGTTCCTAGAACTTTGACTAACATTCTCTGAAAGTCCTTTTAAGGCTGTCTTAGTTATCAAAACGTTCTTGTAGTAACATTGGACGTTTTACATATCAAAATGTTGTTTTTGCTTCTTAATGGAAATGTTATAAAAACATTCTTACAACCTAAATTTATTAACAATTTAACTGAACCATTATGTCAAATGAGAGGACATGTGTACCAGAGATCAGAGCTTACTGTATATAGTATCAATCATGGTCTTAATTTCAAAGGTGAGAGTTTATACAAGGTGCCCTGATCCTGGATTAACCCCACACGCCTTTTTGTGCTTAGAGGAATAAAGGTCATGCAACCCACACAGAATCTCCCGGATATTACCAATCACAAGATCTGGCATTGTTTCTCATCTTTCATATCTTTACTTAGTTTACCAGGTCAGCATGTTAACTTGCTTTTCTTGACTAAGCATTTTTAACAGTTTAGAAATCATTTTGACGTAGCTACCAAAAAAATCCAGAGCCATTATTGCATCATTCAGTGCATGTCAGCTTATCATCATGTGACTATTGCGCTGGTCTGATTGAAGCCTTCTGTAATGTTATGCCACTCAGCCCAGCTGTTCCGCCCACATCTTTCCTTCAGTTCTCCCACTCACTGTAGTGATGCATTGATCAGTGCATTTTTGCAATATTAACATCATTAATAATTAAGCGCAGCCACACTTAGTCTTACCAGGTATGTGAATTATTCACCATAGCCACATTTAATGTTATTTCTCCCGTGGAGTAAAACTGACCCTGTCAGCATGAAATATTAACTCGGTTTATGCCAGAAATCAACACTGCTGCAGATATTAGCTGGTTTGATGAGGTTAGCCATATGACTGATCTTAGAGTGCCTGCACAGAAAGTCTAATGGTGAAGTAATCAAGCAGGCGCTAACAGGATTTTCAAGCCTAAGAATGGTGTTTGCTTTTTACAGATTAGTTATTTCTGTATAATGGATTAGCTTTCTTTAGAGGGACAAATGAGGATTACTTGGCCTGTATCGTTAATAGCGGGGATCCAGGGAAAGGATATGTGTGTGTGTGTTTTTGTGTGGGTGTTAGTATTCACTACACTATATAAACCAAATTTATTTTGGAAAATTAAAATTGCAGAAAGTTTCCTGTGTCTAAGAGGATAGAACATACAGTTTGTACAGTATTAAAACATTACATTAAACATGAAAACCCAACGTATGTGTGGGGTGGTGGTGGCTCAGCCCAGCCCAGCACAGTGGGGGTATCAGGCAAACCTCTGTGCACAGTAAGGATTACAGTAGTCAATGTGATTATTATTCTGCGAGACAGTTAAGCATCCGGGGAAATGATGGGAATAGAGAGCAATATAAAACATTACCAGCACAGGCATATCTATGCACTCTCAAACACACACACAAAGCCTGTGTATATATGAACATATGGAGTGGCTCATCTCTCTTGAGATTGTCTTTGAAGACTTTGTAATATGAGTGTCTTTATGTGAGAGAGAAATTGTGAGATAAAAAAGCATGTCAACTTATGCAGCTTACTGTTTGTGGAGAGAAATATTAATTACAGATTTCAAATCTGTTTTTTTATCATGGATCAGACACATATTATTGTCGCTGTCCATGGTGCTGAAGGTTGGTGCATTGATTCATTGAAGACTTGGTCTGTTTCAATAACTTGACACATAGGTATGATCTACAATCAGGGAAATTTATCACAGCCACAAGGTAGTACACATCAGTTGAGTTATTTCTAAAATTTGTTCAGCAATAACTTTTTGTTTTGTGAATTCTTTGCTGGTCATTTGTATAAATGTCAATGACAAAACA
The DNA here is from genome assembly GCA_036877545.1 of Yasuhikotakia modesta. Classification (NCBI taxonomy): domain Eukaryota; kingdom Metazoa; phylum Chordata; class Actinopteri; order Cypriniformes; family Botiidae; genus Yasuhikotakia; species Yasuhikotakia modesta. The sequence continues at coordinate 13,206 of JBAJNP010000910.1, read as the reverse complement.
CAAACTATAATGTTGATAGTAGTTGTCACCTAACAGTGACACCAAAAATGTAAATGTTTCTATCAATTAATCGGGCTCATATCCAAACCTATATGACTTTATTCTCTGAAGAACACAAAAGAACATATCTCAAAAAATGTCAAAGCGGTTGTGTGTCCATACAATGGAAGTCAATAGGTACCACTGTTGTTTGGTTACCAGCATACTTTAAAATATCATCTTCTGTGTTCTATAGAAGCAAAAATGTCTTACAGGTTTGGAATGACTCAAAGAGGGGTAAAAGATTGGAAAATGTTAATTTTGGGACAAATAATCCAGTTAACACTGCAGTTTTGCCTTCCATAGTCAATGCTTGGATAAAGGTTGTTCCCAGTTCTCCAGGATGTCAGTCTTGGCCGTAAGCAGCACATGTTCATTGTGCATTACTCAGATTTCCCAGATGGGATGTCCATGTCATTGTAATTTTGCCTCTTACTAAATTGTAATGTCTGTTACAATGACATTTATAAACGGGGACACATGTACACACACAGGACCTAATGCTGTCAATATGTCACACAGAGCAGATTTCAGTTTGTGTTTGGTTAATTCCAGTAAAAGCCCCCTGGAGTGTTGAATACAGATTTTTATGTAAGCGTGGCGGACAGCACAAAAGGCTTTAAGAATTTCTATTATTTACAATTTCCTCAACCCCAGGTTGCCTTCAAAAGGTATTTGTTCTATAACATCCCAGCCTGAATGGCCCTTTTTGTGTCAAGGCACAGCTTTTTCAAACGTTTAAAGGAGTGTGAAAGTGGAATAACTGCATTTAATGTTTGCTGACCTTAGCTGCAGTTTTTTGTTGTTGTTGTTGTTGTTTCTGTTTTTGCCTTGAGTCTACAGTGAAGATTAAAAGCATGTGATCCTAAAGCAACTGTATTGTTGGAGCAAAGTTTTATTGAATAGCTTTCATACCAGATAGTTATTAGCTATAAAATTGTCTACTAAAAATAAGTTTAGATGCATTTTTGATTGAGTATAGTTCTGTTATTCAGTTTAAAACCTTAAACAAGCGGTGAGTTTAGTGAAGAGCCCATGTCATGTAAGCTGACTCCAAAATATGTCAATAGTCATTATTTATGGATCATAATCAATGGTCATTATTTCTTATAATACACTGTGTGTGTGTGTTTGTGTACATTTACACTTATTCATTTGGCAGATGCTTTTATCCTGTATCTAATTTATGCTTTTAATCCTGTATCTAATGCTTAATGCTGTTGTAGTTTTGTCTTTTGTTTGTGGATCAGCCTGTGGTTAAAATGTATATGTCTCTGTTTGACCTTTAGCTATCTTTCACTGTACAAAGTCTTCAAAACAGCTCTTTGTTCAGCGGGTGTTTACATTGAAATTTTAAAGGGCAACACAAAAATTGATGTTCTGATTGTTGTAAGTGCAAAAAAATTATAAAGTGGACTTATAATACATCAGAACAAAAGTAGGAAAACTGTTCAAATGCTCACATTTAGACCATTAAGACTGTTGTAATTGTATCTGGTGTGTGTGATAGATTGATAGAGTTAGTGTAATGACAGAAATGCACAATCAGCTGCTTCACTCAGCCCTGATTGGTGCAATTGGTGCAACCTGTTAGCTTCTGTCACTAGTCCGTGAGTCACCAAAAACCGTTCTGATTGATTGACATATCCCCGGCTTTTCTTACACCCCTGTTGACTGTGACGAGGCCTGATTGTGCGGCGTAGGGTATAAATAGCCGGCTACCATGGCAATGAGGCTCGCTCTAGCAGAGTGTCAGGTGGGCGACAGTGTGTGTGTGTGTGTGTGTGGTTGTATACATGTGTTTTTGTGTGTGTTTCGAACATTAAACTGTGGTACCTCATTAGCTAGACTGATGTGTCAGAGACAAACATGAAACACAACATCAAGATTTTGGTTAATGCGCGTGTTTACGAAACCAAGGAAAGCAAGATCAATGGAGAAGATGTTTTTAGAACATCTTGCTGTCATATTTTATGACGAAAGCAGCGGCCCCAGAGGTTCTGTAATGACACGGGTGAAAATTACAGGAGAATTTGTGCTGTCCCCACAGCAATCAAACAAACAGACTGAGACAAGGTGGATACACTGAGATGCACTTCAGATTTTTACCCCAGAGGAAAATTTTCAGGGCCTTCACAGGAAAATTATCACTGGTTTTAGTTTGGTCGTTTTTAAACACAGATGCAAAACAAATCCCACTATATTTATACATAAATGTGCTTAATGTTTGGAGAGTGTTACATGGATAAAAAGTGGAAATCAAACTTGCCTTAAAATTCACTGCCTTGGACTCTCCCAGCCTTGGTCATTTAAATAGAGTCACACATGTATTCACCTGCAGTCTAACAATACTGTATCATAACCCTAAGATGGTTCATAAGTTTCATAAAAAAACAAAAGCTTGTTCAGTACAATTTAAGCTACATTTACAGTATCACACTGTTTCTTATGTGAAGTGACAGTAGAGTTAAAATAATAACAGTGTCACTTTCAGATGTTGGTTATCACAAACAATTATTTCTACTTAACATTTTGTTTTAATAATGTGTTTGCTTATTATGTGCATACAACAAATTGTGATTTGACAAAAACTATTTGTATATTGAAAAACTGAAACAAGAAGAAAAAAAGAATTTGAATGTTTATTTCGGTGCCTCGCTCCATATACTTTAATAGTTAATGCATTACTTTTTTATTTGTTTTAACAAATAGAGGGATAAGTGGAAATTTATTTCTATGGTAAGCAGTATGTCACAGATGTTGTCGATAGAGCTTAACTTGTATTGAACCAAGAGCAATTCCTTTAAAGTAGATTTATGGTCTGTTCATTACAGTTTCTTTTTGGCCCTCATTCCCTTTACATGAGCTATACAGTAAGATTCCTTTATTTCTGAGCTATCACGAAATATATAAATGGCTTCGGCTGAAAATGTGATCCCTGCTCTTTCTAATAGGGTCTAAGATATGTTATACTGTTGTTGTCAGTACAGACTGGTAAGGAAGGGGCTGTTAAAGGCTATGAAGTCTCATGCTGTCAATGAAGAAAGGCCAGTGCCTTGAGTTAAAAGGATTTTTCTTACATTAGTTACAGCATTTCTCTCTCTCTCTCCTTCTCTCTCTGTTTCTGTTCTTCTCTCTTCTTTAGTCTTTGTAGATACAGTGTCATATACATAAGAGGCCATGCAAAGCTTTCATTTGATTCAAAGATCACAAGGAAATGTCACTGTTTACTTTATATCCACATCACTCAGCTAGTGGCTTTTGAGAAAATCAGAGTGGTGGAAACATTGTTACACACGCACACACACACACACACACTCTTCGACACACAGAGCCAAGCAGTAACGCAAGAATTATGGCATGAAATCTCATTTCAAGCCGTCTGTCAGCAAGATTGTTTGCAGAAAGAGGAAAAAGTGTGCAAGTGTTGAAAATATATAACACTCTTCCATAGAAATGTATTAAATACAATCTGCATCTAACGGACCGTGCTGCTTACACAGCCTCTGCTGATGGGGGCCCAGCACAGGCTATATTAAATTACCCTGTCAAAATGTGCTGTTAGCAAGCAGAATATTTCTCAGAAATCAAGAGCATGCAAACATAATCAATATACTGCTGCCGTTTTGTGTTTTGCAGGGGAGTGAAACCTGTCGAAATCAGATCCAGTCAGCTGCAAAATCAAAAGTGATGAAATAAGACATTTGTTTTCTAAGAATATTTTTATGATTTTTAAATATTTTTATATTATTTTCATGCCAATTACGCACCTATATTATAACTGTGGTACAAAAATACTTTGTACAGTGTGTAGTTTGTGATAGTATTAATAGTACTAGTAGTATGTTCTGCCGTAAATTTGTGCTGATTTAAAAGTTTGATTGACAGTGTTGGAGAGGCTAGCAATAGCAAGCTAGCTATAAAAGTATAAGATACCATTCTCCTCAAAGCCACACCTTCTCCAACACTTGAATGTATACATAGTTTTACACGCACATGGAACATTCTCTCATTGCATTCGGGCCGAATGAAATGATTGGATGAACATCTTATGTTCCTGGGCCTTCCACAGAAGAGATATGTTTATATAAATATATTAGACCACTTTACTTTACGTGAAGGGTTTTTCAACCAGCATAACAAAAAAATTCTGGAATCGCCCACCTTTAAATAAATGTGAAAATTTCCTTCTGTTTTACAGTAATAAAAAATCCCACTGTGGATAATGGAAATGATGATATTCTGCATAAAATGTTCTTTCTGATGAAACTTCTGATATTCTGCTGGGAGCTGCAGCCTTTAGATTATTTTCTTGACAGCATCCAAAGTCAGGGAACATTTCATAACTGCTACTGACGCACAGTCCTGAAATTCTCAAGTCTGAAATTCGGTTCGAAACATATTCAGCGTGAGCGCTGCATAGATACAGCAGACGATCTCTCTGGCACAATGTGTGTGGCAAGTGGTTGCCCTGGAAACCAATATCATCTTTAGTCAGGATTTGAAGATGTTTGTGGTACTTACCCAGGTAAAGAGGGAGGTGGGGGCGGTTTTATGAAATTACTGTTTTTAAAGCACAAAACTCAGAAAATACAATTATATCTACAAAAAGCTCCTGTCGGTCAAGCTTTATGTAAAAAACTGTCTGAAGAATCTATTGATCTGTGTGGCTTATAACATAAAGAGGCTTTTTGAAACATTATGATTATTTGGTTATGGCAGATGAATGCTGGTGATTTTCTTTAACTTAATACATCTATAACTTCACTGTTGAGTCACGTGCATTTGGTCAAACAGCCTCCGAGATAAAATATAAAGAAGAAAAATCTCAGAAAAAGGTAAAAACCCGGAAAACTCACACAAGGTATCGGCCCAAAGCTCAGCACGCCTGTGTGGGCGTTCTGCAGAGAGGGAGCGTTGTCAAGGAGACCGGAATTATTAATATATTTAGTCTTTTGTTTGCTCACGCCCCCTTTATTTTTAGCCCAATAGTCGGCTTTGTGGCCTGTAATTGTTCAATCAGGCGTAATATCAGTGTGTAGAAGTGTTAACTCTAAACTTCAGTAAGTGCCGATTATCTCCACCCTTAGGATAAATAGGTGTGCTTTAGGAACTCTTTGCATTCAGTGCCTGGTATATGTTACAATGTCCTGAAGACAAATTAAGGCTGAAACGCTTAGAGGTAAATGTTAATTTTCTATGGTTGCTGCTTCATAGCTCTTATAGACTTATTTGAGATCTCGGTCGTGTCTCATTAAGTGTCCTAGATGTTTCTCCTAATATTCTTCAGGAGAAATAAAAACAGACACAGATGTTTACATTAAAAATATAGAGCTATAAAATGGATTTGGACAACATAGCCTTGATAATTTGGTGTCTTGAAAAATGTAAATACAGTCTGAGACATTGACTGTATCATCATGACTGAGTTCTCTTTTGAAACCCTGCTGGAGCCACACGTGAGATTACTAGAGACTATTTTGTAGGGAAAATATCTTTTTATCTTGGAGTAAAAAATTTGTGGGTTTGTTTTGTTTCCTATGGGAATTTCCACTAGGCAACATCAAGCTCCACTTTAATTACAGATGGAAACCTGTGTTAAGAGGACATCCCACTGTTTAAATCACACCAGAATGCCCTGTCAAGCTCCTGTTGAAAGTCTTAATAGGTGCAATAGACACAGGGACATTCACACACACGCAATGCATTGCGAAGCCCCTGGGTTTATCCCTGCAGAGCATTCACAGGCAGTGGAGAGGACAACCAGCAAGTTCACGCTGTGACATCAGTCTCTTTGAACACTGTTAACTACAGCCTGTTGAGTTTCTGAGCTCTGGGGACGAGCCCCTTTTCCTGCTCCCAGGAATACATCTGCTTCCTGCTAACAGGGAATCATTTTAGAACGCTGGCTAACGTTCTTTTGAAGTTAGCCAAAGTGTTCTTGCAATATAGGTGTGTGTGTTCCCTCTGAGAAATACATTTCTTTGAAACGCTACAGTAGTAAAGTACACTATTATATACTACACAAAATGTTTTGTAGTGTAATGCAATATATATTGTATACACACTATATGTTGTGGCAAAGATATTTAGCAATTTATTTTGTTGAGAAGCTACCTAAATAGCTAAATTTTATTTTATCACAGTCACAGTTTTTTTAAACTGTCTTGCTTGATTTATTTAATTAAACAGCTTGGATAATTGGACCGAATATATGCAATGTAATTTAGTCATGTGACAACAATGTAGCATGCTGCTATATTAAAATATAACAGTTATACGCAGTATTCGCTATATACTGTAAGCAGTACACTAGTAATCCATTTAAAACCAAACCTGTGCCACAGTTCCATTGTCAATTCAAGTTCTCACACATTTTATTTCAGTCCCTACGCTAATAACTTGTCGCATGCACATCTAAAGTGATCTCATTTTGTTTGTTTCTCCAGTTATGTTTTATCTGTGGGACGGGGCAGGTTGTGTAGATGTCAGAACATGATGTTACTTTATCATAAAGGGGTTTCCTCGCATGAACCTCTCAGTGGAAAACAGCCACAGTGATTTACTGAGGAGTCATACTGCAAGCAGAATGCCTTTATTTTTAGCTGTCACCTTGCAGTTGGAACATACTGCTATATGTTTTGTGTAGAATATATGAAAGTAGAATTTACAGTATGCAGTAAGTGGAATTTACAGTATGCAGTTGTGCACCTGAACACAATATAAATATGTGTGTGCGTGTGTGTGTCATATATATATTGTGTGTGTGTAAACTGTGTAGTGTATTAACAAAGAGGCATAAAAGTCACTAAATCACAGAGCTCTCACTGTTGAGACTCAAGAAAGTCACTTGAAGACGCCTCATTGCAGAACATGCTAATATTCTCACACATGATGGGAAACAGTGATGGAGGCAAAGAGAGAGAAGGTGACAGATGGAGAGACTCGTGATTGACATGCATGACTAATACTCTCACTTGGTATTTACTCACTTCAATCACTCCATACATTCTTCAAAGCTACAGTATACAGTAGCCCTTGTGTTTGAACCTAGCCTTGACTATGTGTCCTATGCTTGTGTCAAAAATGTAGATCAGTCAGAATCATAGATCTTGATATTTTGGGACTTTCTTCAGCTAGAAGGCATCAGTTTGTAGGACAGAATGAGCCTCAAGAACAGAAAAGCATTCAAACAAGGTCAGTCTTTTGCACAGCCTAAGAAACGATTTATAAAGAGAAGATATGCAACCGTTTGTTTTGTTATTATGAAACAAAGCATATAACATTTAGCAGTGCAGTAATTAGCAAATTGGTTACCGCATGCTTAGCTGATGTTTGACTAATAGTCTGCGATGACAGAGCGCACGATTATGCATATTTATTCATAACCAAACGTTATGACTGCATTATTTGTCATGGAAGTGCCTCTGTACAGTAAAGTTGATGACACTGTCTGCCGTAAAATTGCTGCAGATGACTGATGATAAAGCTACCCTGCTAGTTAATCGATAAAACAACGTCATTAAAAACGAAACGCTATTAAAAATAGCACTACTTCACTACTGAGAAGTGTACATGAACTCCTCTTAGTGACATACTACTGCCCAGCTCTGCATTTGTCCGGGATTTTAAGCTCTCTTGAATCTTCATATTAGCATCTAGACTTTCGGTGGTGTAGTGCATTAACGTATTGTGGGAAAGATTTGTATCTGTCAGCGTCATTAAGGGATTAATTAAAACAAAAAGCTTTACAGAACAAGAGAAAGGGAGGAAGGCAAGAGAGAGAAAAAAACGAGGGCATTACAGACATTAGTAATCATAAAGAAGGTGTCGGTGTCATGTCGTCTCGTTAGCTAATGAACTCGGCTACACGCTCTCTTGCACAGCTACTGCTGTCACGCATCTACTGGCAGTCTGAAGTCGACCCCAGGGGCCTAAGCCTTGGGGCCCCTCCAGCATATGTTTCTAACCGAATTACCTCTTACTACATCAACAGGTTCTGCACCTTGTTTGGGGACAGAATGTCAGGTCTTCATTTTACCCATGAGTACCTCATATAGCAGTTCACTGAGTGCACACACACATAATCACGTTAAAGACAACCCGCACCTTCTGTTGGATTCCAGCTAGGTTCCGCACTGGCCCAGGGGGAAATGGAGTCAATAAATTCCATGATTTCAACTCATTTAAAATTCATTGAGTTTCCAAGACAGCCCAAATATAAGATCTAGCATGCCAATGCTTTGGTTTGATTGAATTTCTATACTGTATATTGTTGTAGTCATGCAGTATAGCTCCACCAGCTGATGTAGAGTGGGCTATGGAGACTCTGGCAATGTTAATGGAAATCTATAGTCTGTGCAGAGCAGACCAGACTGCCTTGCGGAGACAGCCACACAGCGTCTTCATGGCAGACAGGCTTGAAAAATGGAGGCCAAAGGCAACTTGTTTTCTATCCAAGTTGTTTGATGCTTCTATAAATATCACCCGGACAACAGAAAATCTATTTACTGAAGGCCACAGCCCTTGGATTTCAAATTCTGACCTTGGCACTTAAGAAAAACCCAATATGTTTGTGTGTGTGTGTGTGTGTGCCCATCATAAAACTCACTGAAACATTGAATGAATTTCAATGCATGGCAATGCAGTATGTGTTATAGATCTTTGTGTAAATACAATGAATGTATATATGCCTTAAAACTTATAACTAAGTAAAAAAACTTATAAATCAGTATAATTAAACCTGAAAAATAGAAATTGTCTTTATATATTATACTATGTTTCAAACCTGTTTGGCTTTACTGTATTTAAATTAAATTGTATATATTTCTATGAATGTATATATTGTGTATATTTATATATTGCATATACTTTTTTGGATTTATTCTTGGCTTCTAATTTAAATACCTCATAACAGTGATAATAATACAAATGCTTCTGTTATGTTTACGTTTCTACAGGACTACACATTGACCATGTATTTCCAGCAGTACTGGAGAGACAAGCGACTGGCATATTCTGGGATCCCTCTTAATCTCACTCTAGATAACCGGGTTGCAGACCAGCTCTGGGTTCCTGACACGTATTTCCTAAACGACAAGAAGTCATTTGTCCACGGTGTCACGGTAAAGAACCGCATGATCCGCCTGCACCCGGATGGCACAGTTCTGTATGGATTAAGGTAAGAACTGAGTCCAATATCCTCTGGTTCTCCCATTTCTGCTGCCACCTTTTACTGACATACCAAACGTGTGTAGAATGTTCTTCTGCAAAGAACAGTGTGTAGCTTCACTGGATACACCGATGTATCTTGAGACCATGTCTTCTCTGTGCATTCAGCTTCTGAATTGCATGAGTTCTAATGTGTGCCTTTATCTTGTTAAAAGCCTTTAGTGTTATCAGAGTCTGATCCCAACCAAGGTTCTCTCCTTGCAGTTACATCTTCATCATCAGTTCCAGCCATGAGCCTAGAAGCCGCAGCCTAATTTAGCTTTACGCTTTGTTTCCGAATGAGATCTAATGTAGTCTTATGCTAATGTACTGCATGGTGCACGCTAGGAAAGTTTATTGAACCATTTCCGCCCTTTTGCGGTTTATCGCATCACGCTCGAATGTAACAGCACTGATCCGTTGAACATCATTTTACAGTTCAGCAAGGGAGGTCCCTGATCATATAATGCACATACTCTGCGTACAGTAGTGATGCTGTGGATGAAGGGCTTTTATTTGTTTTGTTGGAGCTGAGAGCCATTAAAGAAAGTGGAGCTTGCATATTTATGGTAAGGCATGTGTGTGTGCTCTCATTAAAATGGCTTTAAAGACAGAATGAAGGCATTGAGTTTCCTCTTTAATTTACCCACTTCAAGAAGCAAAAACCTATGAAATGTAGTAATGTAACCCACTCCAAATAATGTTCTGTGGTCATGTGTCAAAATGCTAATTTAATGATTTGTTAACGGTTCACTATGCAGGATTTTCCTTTATAATAAAGTTATATATATACATATATATACATATATATATATATATATATAGTGTCTACAGAAGCACTGTCCTCTTTTTGGGGTACTCTGGTGTTTCTGAGAGGCAGTGTGTGTGTAGCCCACAGCCAATATTGAGGTGCAGGTGAGGGGCAGGGGGCGTGTGTTTCTGGCAGTGTTCTGCCCAGAAGGAGGAGCCAGATTTGAATATGCCCTTACAAACTGTCACTGAAGAGACTGCATGGTTTACTTTTAATCTAAATGGATGTATAAAAATTGCACATGCAATGAGGGCACATGTACTATTGAGACAACGAAGAAGTCAAACGGCTGCTTTATTATGCATTTACTTTGGTGTTACTGAAAAGATTGAAAATGAAAAATTTGATTAAATGTGTGTTATATCCACTAGCACTTTGTAAAGGTGTGTTTCTAGGGCCATTGCTTAAATTCACGGGTACAGTGGACATACTGTATTACACAATAAACAGGCTTAGTAACTTTTAAAAGGGACATGTTGTTGACACCAAAGGCTGTGTGTCCGGTCAAACTCCATATGCCACATGGTAAATTCTAGCCAAACTGGGCAGAGGCCAATTTGGACAGGCCAACTTGGACATGCCTTCCTTTTAAAGCTTGAACAAACTAAAGTAAAAAACAAACAAACCAGTTCGCAATTAGGTTTAAAGCTGGACATGATCTTCCATTTGAAATGCATCTTAAATGATATTAAATATTGTGTGATATTAACTTATACAGACTTTGGTGGTGAAAAGATGAAGTTCTGAGGGTCACATAATTGTGGGTTTTCCCAGACACCTTCTAGTACCGCTTCTCAAAAGATCAGCAACCACTCCTGTGGGCCAAAATATGCACTTTAATATCGTATTAAAATCTACGCTGTTTGTTCATGCTCACTCATGCAGTGTCTTGCATATTCATGGTATGAAGTTATATTTGGTTCAAAAGACTTTTGAGGGAACCATTTTTTAATATGTTCCATCCTGTTCCACTGGATTTACATTTCTGTGTAGAATTATCTTTTATTTTATTCATTTATTTGCTGTTTATAAATTCATATATGTCTTATGTCTAATCATAATCTGCTAAAAATAGTCCAGCAAAGGACGGTTGCATAACCATAGCTGCTAAATTAAGACTATGTCTTGAGAACTAGTTTAACTAACCAGCACTTGGCAAGGGATAATTAGTCTTAGTTTTTTATTGAAATTAGGTCATTCTACCTCTTCATGTAACTGACTTAGAAAGGTTAGGACCAGTCTTAAAAAAAAAAAAAAGAATGACTAAGTGGTTCATGCAGCTGGCCACTGCATATGTAAGGATGTAGTTCTCATTGGTCTCTTGATGGTTGTCATTATAGGGACCAGCCAATGGACCAGCCAATGTCTTTAGCTGGGAAATGGAAAATGGCTTAATAAACATACTAAATAATGTAAATTCATGCAATGGGGTTGTGTGAAGGCTCTGTAGAAAGATAGTGGAAAGTCATAATTGTGTTTGTTGGTCTGTGTTTTTAGAATCACAACCACAGCAGCTTGTATGATGGACCTGAGAAGATACCCATTAGATGAACAGAACTGCACTCTGGAGATAGAGAGCTGTAAGTGTTCACACACACACACATATATTCATCCTAGTCCATGCTGGTTTATGCTGGTCTTGCATATGGTACCACATAATCCTGCATAGGCCACATATACACTGCAAAGTTTTGGAAATTACAACATGTTCTAGTTCAATGTGCCCATGTGTTCGAACCCATGACTGTGGCGTTGCAATAATGCAACCCTGCCCGCTGCTTCAACAGTCCTGAAATTAAGATGGCTGATATAGTTCAGCATCTTGCAGCTGTAAACAAGACACACAGATGCCAACAGTATAACACATTTGGTGTTCGCTTTTTTGACAAAACTAACATGGCAAGCGGATACTTATCATCCGCTGACTGTTACTAAACTGTGACAGAAGCCTTTTAAGCATTTGTATTTAAAACTTGTGCTCTCTCTGGGCTATCCCAGAATTCTATCACTGTGTTAACAATTTGTTTGTTCAGTTTGGTACAGTACACACTACGCAGATGTAATGTAAACAGCGTGGTCGCTGCTTGAATTTTAGCAGATAAAAATTTGTTTGCCTCTCCTCTACATAACCAAACGTTGTATTTGCAGTATGTGAAAGAGGAGTGACAACCGTATTTAGCTGCAGTGTGAACATAGACCAATTGTTAAGCGTACTACATTTTAAACGGTAGCATTAGCTCTAGACACATGCTCATAAAACCACAAAACTCATCATGGCCTACAATCACTACAGTGTTGGTATGAAACGGAACGGTCTGTGTCCCAGTGGGATGTCTGACCCCTAACAGCTTCCCACACTTGTGCATAACAGATGCTCATATGCGTGATTATGCTAACAATGCACTTGTGCTGAATTTTTTTCTTTTTCAGCATATGTTACATGTACTAATTATGGAAAAGAAATGCTATTTTAAGTAACAGCATAATCAGAATTAAAAATGAGGAAGAAGTTGCAGGTTTTTTTATACGGACATTATTTATTCACCATAAATTAAGTTGGGATTGCAGAATTAAAGCAAAGCAACAAAGATTTCGTTGGAGAACTTTAAAGAAAAATGTAATAGTTGCTGTTTCTTGACACAAAAAGATGGATATTTAAATATGTTTCCACTTCATATTTAGTGTCTTTATCTGTCATGTATAAGCAAACAATCATATTGTATACATGTGCTATTAAATTGACTTGCATTCAACCTATCTGTATGCAATCATGTTATTTTGCTGTATAGATGGATACACAACGGATGATATCGAGTTTTACTGGAAGGGAGGAGAAAACGCAGTGACTGGTGTGGCACGAATTGAGCTTCCACAGTTCTCAATCGTGGACTACAAACTTGTCTCCAGAAACGTCGTCTTTTCCACAGGTAAAGTAGCTGAAAATACAACTGTAATATAAGCCTTTGGTTTGAGGTCATGCGTCACTGAATGAAACATTTTCCTTTAAATAGTGTTTAAAGAACAGACTTAGCCTGTGGTGAACAGAGCTTCCCAAATCTAGCATTTACTTAAATCCAGTTTATTCTGGGCCTGTTCTTTATTCTTTTTAAATTAAATACTGTGAAGGAATAATTGATTGCTTGCCA